>NQII01003961.1:519410-560565 GCA_002778355.1 Clitarchus hookeri
CCGGGGGTCGCTCCCGGATTTTCGCACGTGGAAATCGTGGTGGACGATGCCGCTGGTCGGCGGGTGTTCTCGGGGATCCCCCCCCCTCGCCCTTGCTCCATACTCGCCCCGTTTCACACTCGTCGGCTCTCAAGACCTCGATGTTAAGAGCCGTCCAAATCTCTCCACTCCACACACTCTCTCCGCCCAACAGACCAGCAGGTGAGAGGGCCGTTTGACTGTCTTGCAGGTGTTACAGGGCCATTAACTTCCTTGTAAATCAACTGGAAACATGAAGCAACAACGCCAGAGCTCAATATATTTACGAGAAACGTTTGCAGCACGATCTTAGAAGGACAGATTGTGACACTGACGTGAAAGGCATGAAAAGCTGCCACCTTGACTGACTGACTTAGTTCATGAAATAGCAGCACAGCGCGGTTACCTAAGTACTGCTAGTTTTAAATGCAAATTATTGTGGTAATTGCAGCGTTTATTTAAGAAAAAAACAATTTGATTTACTTGAGAATATTTTTTAACTGTTTATGTTTCGTAGGTTTTATTTATTCGATTCTGCACGCTTGAGAAAAGCATTAATAGTATATTTTTAACAACGAAATGTATGTAAATGTTACCAGGTAAGCCTAGGTTAGGAGATTAAAGGAATTCATGTGGCTAATTCTCACGAAATTGCGAAAAATGACCTTGCTAGTTAAAATGATATAAGTCGATGGAATTGACGAATTTGTCTATAAAGTATATAGTGCATAAGTACCTTATCTCAACTGACTAGGTGGTCCCCAACTTTTCTTAGTTTCAATCAAAAATATGTGGCAATGAAAAAAAAATCAATAATAAGGAAATGATGGTTCAAGTAAGGGAATTACTTTTTTTTATATAATTTCTACATTAGAGTCTACATGGTTGAATAAAGAGTAAATAATTAATTGTTTTCGAACTATAAATTTATTTATAAATAATAAACTTTTGGTTTTAACAATTTTAAGGTTTTTTTAAATTGCTGAGATCTCTAGTACTTCTATCGACTAATTATGAGTATTATAACTCACAACGAGCTTTATCTTACCTAAATTCATTAAGATTAAAAAACTAATTTTATTTGTAAAGAAAAACTAAGCTATAACATAAACATTAAATCGTCTTGAGATAAATAACAATAATATTGGCACTTTTTGAACAAGAAATTAAATTTTTATTTCATATTTTTAATTTTAATGACTCGAAATTTAATTAGTGCTTTTTAATTTCTACCACAGAATAACAACCCTTTCTTTTTATTAACTTTGGCACTTTAATCTATTGTAAGATCGACTCCCAAGAATATAGCTCTTCATCTTTTATTACTTACCATTTCCATGCTTTTGTTCATTTTTTCATACGCCTTATCATTGCTCCGTCTTCAGAAACGGAAATTACTTTGCCAGAATGAATTTCAGTATCCCATTTTACAAGCACATAATCACCTGCGCTTTAAACGTTTGAATTTGATTTGAGAACATTTTGAGCAGGAGAATAACTTTCCGTTATTGTTTGAACATTTGAGACCAACTGCGCTGGCATATGACTGCGTCTTGTTTTAATCGAACGATTACCAGGAGATGAATAATATCGCAAATGAAAATGGCTACATCTATCTATGCAGTCTAGGCAAGTAAGTCTTCTGAACTCTAATTTACTGTTGAAGAATACAAATTGCTGTATTTTTGAGTTTCACAGAATGTAGCAATGGCTTTCAACTTTTTTTTTTAACTTGTCCATTCGTAAAATATCATCTTTAGTAACTTCAAACAGCATTATAGAGGGATATCTCGACTTAAGGGGAAGATGGATAAATTTTTTTAGCTTCTCTGGAACACCTCTTCCGATATTTTTACTCATCCTTTTTGTCTCATTTAACTTTTTCTCTAATTTGGAAATTTTAGCATACAATATTGCTCTACATTTTCTTAATTGTCGTCTTCTATGAGCAGCCATTGTCTCATTATTATTAATCTTAACTAGATCAGTTATTGACTCTGGACCAGGAGGTGGTGTTTCGTCTAATGATCTTTTTAAATTTTGGCGTGCTCATAACTATCTATCCCTGTAAATTTTACTGTTCACTCTCCACTGCTTTTCCATCTGTCTTCTTTCTCTCGAACTCATAACAGACACCTGTCTTACTTGTCCCTTTTCTTTCTTCTTCAAATACTTAAACCTTTCATTCTCACTGAGTTTTTTTTTAAGCTTCAGGGTCTGCTTTCATTCCTTCTTTGCGTTGTCTGTCGTATTCTTTTTTATTTATTTTTTATTTTAGCTTCTGATTCGTTAAGCTTCTTTTTTCTTAACATAATTCCCAAAGCCAAAAACCTAAAAAAAATAGAAGGCAAGTATGTCGTACTAAACCGAAAATACAATTGCTTCAATGTATTTATTATATTAAAGCTAGTACAAGAATGATACATAATTCCCTCATCATAAATGATTATTCCCTCATTTAAAATTTAAATGAGGGAATTACGATGAGGGAAAGACGAAATCAAACATAACCAACAAAAAGTTGTCGTAAATAACCTCACTTTACTTTGCAATTGGAGGTAAATTTTTTACCTCCTAAAACATGTAAGACAGCAGGAATATTATAACAAAATTAAATAATTACGTTCTTTAAATTGATGGTGAAGGAATGATGGATGAAAATGTAACACATTGAAATAACTAAACGAAAATTATTCCGCGTATACAAATCTCTTTGTGTAGGGCAACAATCATGATATTGTTACGTTGACAGTATTACCAACAATTAAAAATCCACGAGAGCGGGAGCGTATGATGGAATTTAAAAGTAGAATTCAACTGTCAATAAAATGTAAGGGAATGATTAAATTTTTTGGGACACGGGTGAAAAGGAAGTTTTAAAATAATTTTTGTCTCTGTACTTAATAAAAACTATATTTACCAGAAGTTACAGTATTTTTAAAGTAATTTATAAAATTTAAATAAACATTTTCATAAAACTAGTTGAATAAATTATTGATGAATATAATTGTAATATTGGGTATGGGACATGATGAGGGAATGATTTTTATTGTATTGCGTTGACTGTTATTTTTTATCTTCAAACAAGAACGCTAATATTATGCATGGTATAAGTAGCTATAGTGGTATTGTTTCCGTTAAAAAATTACTAAGTTAATAACGTACTGTTAATTACGTATGAAACATAGTATAGACTCGATTTTGTTAATTTCGTGAGAACTAATCATGTATTCTATGGCCGTGGTACTATCCCTACGGAAACAATGCAAAATCTCGCTATTTTCGTACACGACATGCAGCTATTTTATGAACTAAATCGGTCAACATGAGTGACAACTCGCAAACGTTAGTAGATAGGCCGTGATCTGCAAACACATATAACTGGAAAACCTGCGATCCCGACGACAGTTACACGTTCCACCGTGAACACCTCAAAATCGTCGCCTTCGTCTGCAAGTAGGTGGTATCAGCAGAGAGCGACGTGGCAAAGTGTTGTCTTCGGCGAGGAGTCTCGCTTTTCCCTGGGAATGGACGACGATCATTCCAGGATTTGGAGGACCGCGTGCGAAAGCTGCTCTTTCCCACGTCACTTCACAGAGGCGCGCATCCAGTTATACTGGCGTGATGGTCCGGACAGTTGTCAAGTGCGGTTGTCATTCGCCACCGGTAGTCGTGCGGGCGGTCACTGAATGCGCAGCGGCACGGTGAAGGACACCTTGCGCACAAACGCGCTGCCTTTCTTGGTCCAGTGCCCAAGAGCAAGTTTCAACAAATACAACTCTTGCCCTCACGGAGAGCTCTGGCTTTTCAGGAGTGTTTGCGTCATGTCCGGAGACACTTCCGTTACCTGTCCGTTGATCCTTTGCTGGACTCGTTGGGATGTCCGATTCTTCCATGCCGAAATGTTCGTGATTTTGGGGCAAATTTTGAAGATATACGGCAACATAATCACAAGATAACGTGCGTTCACGGGGAGCGAAATGGCGTGCCGGTTCCTATGATGTGGACGTCACCCATTTTATAATTGATTTCGCGAGGCTCTGGGAACGGTCGTGTGCCTGAATGGCTACTCGTGCTGTGAAAGGTTCACTATTGGCCTGGCTTCCGGCTGGCGAGTAGGTTTCCAGGCTCTCATTGGCGAACGGCGTACCAACATTTTACTGGCTAGTGACGTCATTTTGCTGACGTGTGCGACTGAAGTTCGAGATATAAGTGACTATTTCACAATTTTTATTATTATGTACTAAGTAATACGGCGTTCAATTCCGTGTCCGATGTTAACGATGCGTTAATCACTTTCCCGCTAAGGAAAAAAAAACATTAACATTTACCCTTCCGCCCGCAGAAGTGGTTATGTTAGTTTGTAGGTTGGTGTGGATGGTTGTAGCTTAAGGCGCCCGTCTACCTGGCGCTTGAACTGCGTTGCAGAGTGTTCCAAATACACGTTTTCAAACGAAACTATTAAGCGTGCGTCCAACGTGCTGATCTACGAAAAGAACACACACTTCAGACGAGAGCTGTTAAGTACTTTCAAAATATCACGTACGTTAGAAACATCAATTCAGAGTACTCCAAAACCGCTAAAAAACGGCCTTTCCAAGGCGCTGTAGCTCAAAATGCACGCATCAGATACATACAAAACTACTATAGGGGCCTGCACTGAACCTTCCTAAAGACTTCCCACTAATAAAATAATATGGTCACCGCTGAAAGTCCCATAGGTACACGCAGCACGACGAGAACACTGCACGCCAGTTCAGAGCCTTGCGCTTAGCGGCGATGGCGTACTTGATGCGCGTGGCAGTGTCGCCCTTATCGCTCCCGCGCTTCTCGGCCTAAACGTGGGAAAAAGTTCCAGGTAGACGGGCGCCTTAAAGTCTCGTCGTTAGAGACGGTCTTGGTGAGTCTGAGAAGCAGGATCTGGCAGAGAAGTGAGCAGCGACGCTCATGGGGTGCTCACAGCCTGTCGCACGATGAGACGGACCTCCCTGCTGACGGTCCTCCAGGGTCGTCCCGAGCCTTCTCGACGTGTGTTTGCACCCTCCTGTTCACATTGCATCCAACACCGACTCACAGTGCAGGAAGAACGGTTCAAGTGGCGAGCAATGCGCCGGAGCGTCTAACCCGCCTCTCGGGAGCCGACGATGCGGCCTCTCTCAAACTCATCCAGCTGGGCGAAGGCTTGTCGAACGCACCGTCGGGGTGTTCACTGAACTCAAATATGTGACTCACATTGCTACAACGTTCTTATTCGGTGTCTTGCAGCTACGAATGATGGAGGAGCATGCATGCCCTCTAGTGGAGGGCAATGGAAAACCGAAATCATGATGTCCAGACTGAGAATTGAACTCGGGTTTTCACAAATAGAAGTCCTCTGTGTTTTACCGTTTCACCACATTGCGCGATTTTGATCAGCGTGTAAATGCATCGCTTAGAATCCTTCGTGATTAGCTGGAGAGTGAGACATCGGGGAATAAATAATAAGGTACGTAGAAATTTAAAACGATCTAGTGAAAAAACGCTACCGTCAACATATGTACAACCTGTTTATCATCACAGAATTTGTTTCATTTTTACAACTGACTGGCTCTAAGTTTTCAACGTATTTCCATTTTCTGTACATACGCCGACAAACAATTTACAAGAAGACAAGAATTTACAGACATGCCGTTACACAACTTAGCAGTTATAAATATTTGAGTTTGTTAGCACGCCTTTATTTAATTTAAGGGCATATGAATGTCTGATATAAGTACTTTTATTAATTTTATTTATAACAAATTGTAATTGTAATACACGTATGGGAAGTGATTAAAATAGGTTTATTTTAATCATTTTAATCGTTTTAAGAATACAGAATGTTTCGAATTCTGAATACAAACTTGAGCGGTCTCTTGGCAGAAATATTGTTTATATATGTATGGTCTTAACTTAGGCAACGTTATTAACGAATATTTTAACGTGCTTCTTTCCGCACCTGTGACAAATACAAAATTATGTATTTATTTTTGACAAAGAGTTTTAAAGCTGTGTTTGTGTACTAGGTAGAACTTGTATATTCCAGTCGCGGTGACTTCTAACAGTTATGGAACCCCGTTGAAGCTCTACTTTCAGACTATTTCTCCTCACACAACGCTTAACTTAGTCTAGAAAATTACATCAAAGGGACAACGCGCCGCATTGGTACGCACTTACTTTGATAATAATTTACATCATAACTATTTCTTTCTGAGCATTACTAACACACCTATTTTCTACTGCTTTTATTCATATTAATTATTAAATAAATGTTATAACTTTAAATGAAATATAAGTAAAAGTTCAGTTTAACAAAATATGAAATACTTTTATGTTAAGACGATTATAAATTTCTTGTGACACATGACATATTTACGAAACCTTGTGTAAAGTGTATTCGCAGATACATGACTATCGCTTGGGTGTGTGGCGTGTCACCAAGGGAGACATACAGGACATTTGTAGGGCGTGAGAAAAACTTGATGAGTCTTCACTTCTTTCCATGCGTCGATATTAATTTTCAGTGTAATGCTGTTGAAAATACAGCACTTTGAAATTCGACGAATCTTTTATAGTTGCCCTTTCTTATAGTATATTCGATTCGGAATTTGTGTTGCATGTGAATATACGAAGTTATTTTCTTTTTGTAAATATACTGAGTTTTTCGTAAAGCTCAAGAGATAAGGAAACATAATTATACCATTATTCCATGTGCACCGTTACGCAACCAGCAACCAGGCCATGCAAAGTAAGCTGTGTTTATCGCGTAAGATGTATAAATGGTCTAAAATGTAATTATGGGACGTGCGTACGGCCCAAAGGATATTGTGCGGTACGCATGGTGGATAATTAAACGATGGTGGCAGAAAAGAGTAAACGAAGTAATAACGATTTATCATANTACGCATGGTGGATAATTAAACGATGGTGGCAGAAAAGAGTAAACGAAGTAATAACGATTTATCATAGTAAGACGTAGTGGCAAAGGAGAATAGGATTTCTAAATGTATGACCCGTCACCTTAGACATGAGACATGTTTGTTTTACATCTTTAGCAAATATTTATGTTAATGAGCATTTAGTTCCACCGTTAAATTTTAAGCAGCGCGGCTGGGTGCAATTTTATTTTTCCTCGCCTGTGATCATAAAATTATTGCCTGGATCTAAATTGCGAGTTTGATGGTACCGAAAACAGACTGCTGTTGAGTTCGGCCATGATGTGAAATGTTGATCTACGGGTAAATTAATTCAGCATCCACGCCTAATCTCTCTGGAACCACACTGGTAAGAACGCGAAAAATCAACAAGCCGCAACCCAAGTAGCAGAAGTTAGTCAGCCCACTAGTGCGAATCTGCTCGTACGCAAGCAGCCCACAAACTGTTTCCATAATTAGTCGACCTCCGTAATTCACCGGCGATGCACGCGACCCACACGGTTCCTCTTAATTTCTTTGGAAAAATATGGACTCTAACTCACGACCATCCAGTTTACAGTCTAGACGGCTACCAACTATTACATCATCTATTCATTNCGATGCGGCCTCTCTCAAACTCATCCAGCTGGGCGAAGGCTTGTCGAACGCACCGTCGGGGTGTTCACTGAACTCAAATATGTGACTCACATTGCTACAACGGTCTTATTCGGTGTCTTGCAGCTACGAATGATGTAGGAGCATGCATGCCCTCTAGTGGATAGCAATGGAAAACAGAAATCGTGATGTCCAGACTAAGAATTGAACTCGGGTTTTCCCAAATAGAAGTCCTCTGTGTTTTACCGTTTCACCACATTGCACGATTTTGATCAGCGTGCAAATGCATCGCTTAGAATCCTTCGTGATTAGCTGGAGAGTGAGACATCGGGAATAAATAATAAGGTACGTAGAAATTTAAAATGATCTCTTGAAAATACGCTACCGTCAACATATGTACAACCTGTTTATTATCACAGAACTCGTTTCATTTTTACAACTGACTGGTGGCTCTAGTTTGCAATGTATCTCCATTTTATGCACATACGCCGACGAACAAGTGTTAGAATTTACAGACATGCCGTTACGCAACTTAGCAGTTATAAATATTTGAGTTTGTTAGCACGCCTTTATTTAATTTAAGGGCATATGAATGTCTAATATAAGTACTTTTATTAATTTTATTTATAACAAATTGTAATTGGAATACATGTATGGAAAGTGATTACAGTAGGTTTATTTTAATAATTTGTATCGTTTTAAGAATACAGAATGTTTCGAATTCTGAATACAAACTTGAGCGGTCTCTTAGCAGAAATATTGTTTATATATAGAAGGTCTTGACTTAGGCAACGTTATTAACGAATATTTTAACGTGCTTCTTTCCGCACCTGTGACAAATACAAAATGATATATTTATTTTTGACAAACAGTTTTGAAGCTGTGTTTGTATACTAGGTAGAACTTGTACACTCCATTCGCGGTGACTTCTGACAGTTATGGAACCCCGTTGAAGCTCTACTTACAGACTGTTTCTCCGCACACAAAGCTTAACTTAGTCTAGAAAATTACATCAAAGGGACAACGCACCGCAATGGTACGCAATTACTTTAATAATAATTTACGTCATAACTATTTCTTGCGGAGCATTACCAACACACCTATTTTCTCTGTTTTTATTCATATTAATTATTAAAATAAATGTTATAACTTTAAATGAAATATAAGTAAAAGTTCAGTTTAACAAAATATGAAATACTTTTATGTTAAGACAGTTATAAATTTCTTGTGATACATGACATATTTATGAAACCTTGTGTAAAGTGTATTCCCAGATACTTGACTATCGCTTTGATGTGTGGCGTGTCACCAAGGGAGACACACAGGACATTTGTAGGGCGTGATAAAAACTTGACGAGTCTTTACTTCTTTCCATGCGTCGATCTTAATTTCCAGTGTAATACTGTTGAAAATACAGCACTTTTAAATTCGATGAATATTTTATAGTAGCCCTTTCTTATAGTATATTCGATTCGGAATTCCTGTTGCATGTGACTATACGAAGTTATTTTCTTTTTGTAGCTATACTGAGTTTTTCGTAAAGCTCAAGAGATAAGGAAACATAATTATACCATTATTCCATGTGCACCGTTACGCAACCAGCAACCAGGCCATGCAAAGTAAGCTGTGTTTATCGTGTAAGACGTATAAATGGTCTAAAATGTAATTATGGAACGTGCGTGCGGCCCAAAGGATATTGTGCGGTACGCATGGTGGATAATTAAACGATGGTGGCAGAAAAGAGTAAACGAAGTAATAACGATTTATCATAGTAAGACGCAGTGTCAAAGGAGAATAGGCTTTCTAAATTTATGACCCGTCACCTTAGACATGAGACATGTTTGTTTTACATCTTTAGCAAATATTAATGGTAATGAGCATTTAGTTCCACCGTTAAATCTTAAGCAGCGCGGCTGGGTGCAATTTTATTTTTCCTCGCCTGTGATCATAAAATTATTGCCTGGATCTAAATCGCGAGTTTGATGGTACCGAAAACAGACTGCTGTTGAGTTCGGCCATGATGTGAAATGTTGATCTACGTGTAAATTAATTCAGCATCCGCACCTAATCTCTCCGGAACCACACTGGTAAGAACGCGAAAAATCAACAAGCCGCAACCCAAGTAGCAGAAGTTAGTCAGCCCACTAGTGCGAATCTGCTCGTACGCAAGCAGCCCACAAACTGTTTCCATAATTAGTCGACCTTCGTAATTCACCAGCGATGCACGTGACCCACACGGTTCCTCTTAATTTCTTTGGAAAAATATGGACTCTAACTCACGACCATCCAGTTTACAGTCTAGACGGCTACCAACTATTACATCATCTATTCATTTACAACCTTTCAAGTAAATCTGAATTCTTTACACACATAAAAGTTGCATTATTAGCTTTGCAATATACATAATTTATGTTAGTTTTAATAGTCAATACTGGGATTTATGTGTTTTGTTTAAAAGACTTGTATTTTTAGTTCCGGGCTACTTTAAGTTGGAATTTAAAATGCAAATTGAAGAAATTTTTTTGCATGTTATATGTCACACGTTTCCAGTATAGAAACTATTATTTCTTATTACTAGTAATGCCACATTATGATTTTACTTCGCATATGCACGAAATAAAAAAAATTAAGTGCATTCACTAATGCTATTTTCTATTTCACGACAATATAAAGTTGGCATGCCATAAATGGCTCATGAAATTGTCGGCTAAAATGTCCCCAGCAGTAACAGTTAGCATGCCATTTATGGCATGCTAACTGTTCCTGTTAATGATTCTTCAGTAGTAAGCAACAGTTGGCATGCCATAAATGACCCCTAAGTTTACTACCATTACGTCCCTTGCAGTAAGCAACAGTTGGCATGCCATAAATGACCCCTAAGTTTACTACCATTATGTCCCTTGCAGTAAGCAACAGTTGGCACGCCGCAAATAACCCCTACGTTTACTACCATTACGTCCCTTGCAGTAATCAACAGTTGGCATGCCATAAATGACCCCTAAGTTTACTACCATTATGTCCCTTGCAGTAAGCAACAGTTGGCATGCCACAAATGACCCCTAAGTTTACTACCATTACGTCCCCTTGCAGTAAGCAACAGTTGGCATGCCATAAATGACCCCTAAGAATTATGTCCCTTGTAATAAGTAACAGTTGGCATGCCATAAATGACCCCTAAGAATTATGTCCCTTGTCGTAAGTAACAGTTGGCATGCCATAAATGACCTCTAAGTATTATGTCCCTTGCAGTAAGCAACAGTTGGCATGCCATAAATGACCCCTAAGTTTACTACCATTATGTCCCTTGCAGTAAGCAACAGCTGGCATGCCACAAATGACCCCTAAGTTTACTACCATTACGTCCCCTTGCAGTAAGCAACAGTTGGCATGCCATAAATGACCCCTAAGAAGTATGTCCCTTGTAATAAGTAACAGTTGGCATGCCATAAATGACCCCTAAGAATTATGTCCCTTGTCGTAAGTAACAGTTGGCATGCCATAAATGACCTCTAAGTATTATGTCCCTTGCAGTAAGCAACAGTTGGCATGCCATAAATGACCCCTAAGTATTATGTCCCTTCCAGTAAGCAACAATTGGCATGCCATAAATTACCCATTAGCTTACTGCTAACATTTTCCCAGCAGTAAGTAACAGTTAGTACTTTTTTTTGTCTATCGTCTGCTTGTGGGGATTCCGTTGAATTCCAGCCATCATTGTGAGAGCAAAGGCCCACATTACGATTTAGAAATTAGTAAATGTCAGTTTTATTGAAATTACCTTATTGTCAACCATATAAAAATGCTGACAGTCATAAATGCGAACGTTTGCCACCACTGGCAACAGTTGGCCAACTGTTATCTGTTTGTTGTTTGTTGCTTGATAAGAGCTGTAGCTATTACGTATATAATTGGCATCTGACGTATCGGAGCTTTGTTTTGATCAGTGAGCTTTTCGTCATAGCTCTGAGAAAAAAAATTGGTCCCTTTCTCTCTCATGTTCGATTTATAGATTGACTTACGTATTTTGTATTTGTCTTCAGTTTTGGCTCAGAAATTGCCTATTGAGCTGTCAAAATCATGTGTTCAACCCAGATACGTCCATGTTTGTTTTAATTTCGTACTTCAACAGATTCATGCATTCATAAAAAATATTTAGGGTGACTTGAATTTTTTTTTTTGCAGTGTAACTCCTTCAAGAGTGAGTGAATATTCATATTAGCTTGTATTTATGTAAACAACGGGCCAATCTTGGTCAAAGCTGCATGGTATTGACAGCTGTATAGGCAGTGAACGAATACATTTTAAGGGGGGGGAGGCGTGGTTTACCAGGGAATCTCCCCTTTTCTATATTTTTCCCCTGGACCATGTAAGAAAAATTATTTCCCTGCCAGGGAAAGTGATTTCTCCTTTTTGAAGAGTAGTAATGCATGATCACTGAGACGAATAATTCCCACGTAAAATTATAATAAGGTAGCTTGTTTCTTATTTCGTACAGTAGTAAAGTATTAGCTGGAAAGCATATGAGGCCACAGACAGTTAAGACGTACCGACTGTCAGAACCCAGGTTTTCGATGTAGCGCAAAATTTTGTGTCAGCCTTGGTGCACTTAATTTCACACCAAGCACAGATTAGAGACAAATAATACAGCAGTTTGTTTATAACATATAAGTCAATACATATATCCGCTAGCAGATATCGACCACTTTGCTGGAAAACGCGAATCTCTAAAAGTATTTTGAGTTCAGTAAAAAAAATTACCCCCCCTCCCTTTTCACGCTCAGCAAACATTTTAATTCGCATTTTGCGTAGAGGAAAAAAAAATAGTTCGATACTGGAGCTGGTACGAGTTCATTACTGCGAATCTGGCATGCATACGTCATACCCAGGGACAGGAATATTTCGCATTTTAAACGACCTGTATTCTAGAATACACTGCCCTATGTATTTTCGATCCTCAAGTCACTGTTATTGGCTGCTGTCCCGGCGTGTAGCCAGTTTTGCCTGAGATCAGGCGGCATGGGATTCGGGGCTTGTTTTCTTACAGGTCTGTTATTGGCTCAGAGTTCACCTGGGCGTATCTAATAAACTATGATCATATCGCAAACACTACAGAAATTTACGTGTGTTTGAATTCTAGCTTGTCCTAACGTGAATTCGCGGAAATTTTCCTGTCACTATCCATACCTTATTCCCTCAACGTTATTTTCGCGACTTTTAAGCCAATGAAATGCACTGGCGGACACGTGTGCTGCTACCTGTTGGTCAGGAGGGGCAATACTACAGGGTTTTTTCTCGTAGTTATACCGCAGGTGCCGTCTCTTAGTGTATTTGGTGACGGAGTATTTGACCTCACTCACCGGCCACCAACGACCTCACGTGACCTTGATACTAAAATCCACGTTAAACTCCCATTTAAAAAAAAACGCTAGGAAAGCAAACACTCGCTTGCTTACTTGACCTGTTACAACGCAACATAACGACGTGAGATAACTGCCAGCTCGCTGTAAAAGCGTAAGGAGAACTGCAATTACACATTATATTCTACGCTGCGTTATATTTCTGCCAATCGAAAGTCGGCATTTCCAACTAAGACAGTTAGTACAAAACGAACTCGTGGCGGGAAAAACTGTCAATTAAATGGGGCTTGTGGTGCATTTCCGATTTCAGTTTATCCGAAGGCAGACTTTTACACGTGCGGCGTGTTGAACAGGCGTATTAGTTTGAATGTTTACCGCTATCACTGTTAAAGCTCATATAAGTATATTATCGTAAAAACAAATTTTTTTCACGTGTCAAGTCACCAAAAATAAAAAAAAACGTTGTATTGTATCACCTTAGCCAACACGCTCTTGTACATATCTGCAGTCCAAGGAAATCCTGTCTTTNGTGCATTTCCGATTTCAGTTTATCCGAAGGCAGACTTTTACACGTGCGGCGTGTTGAACAGGCGTATTAGTTTGAGTGTTTACCGCTATCACTGTTAAAGCTCATATAAGTATATTATCGTAAAAACAAATTTTTTTCACGTGTCAAGTCACCAAAAATAAAAAAAAACGTTGTATTGTATCACCTTAGCCAACACGCTCTTGTACATATCTGCAGTCCAAGGAAATCCTGTCTTTTGTATGTTATTTTCTGATTGGTCACGAGATTTTTCTTACTGTGCTGTAGACAGCCACTTTACCAGGCTTACGTGGTAACGTTACTGTTATTTACTTGCGGGAATACCGCTGCGATCGTTGCAAATATGCTTAAATGTGCACGTGGCTGAGTAAGACGGCATTTCGCTTAAAAAACTGGTTTTCGTGAAATTGCCACTGGCCGATGACTCGAATAGACACCCTCAGACTTCCCGATGAGGCTATAACATCCCNACTTCCCGATGAGGATATAACATCCCGACCAATAAAACCACGGTGGCGTATGCAAACGGGTAAAAGTAATTTGAATTGGAAGTCTGACGGAAATGTTTCGACATTGAATTTTAATTATTCGCGCAGATGGCAAGGAGAGCGAGATAAAATGAATCATGCGTGGGATGCCTTGATGCCAACGTGACGATGATGTAAGCTGGTCCGCACTTTGCCCCGACCTCTGTAGCTCTCCACGGAGAACCAAGTGTCTGGTGACACCCATGTACACAAACACCTCGCGTGCGAGCAAGGACGAGCGGAGCATTAAGGCCAGACTTAATTACGTAAGAAATAACTGTGAATATCAAATAAATACCAACTGAATTCTATTTACTAGAAAAGGATATAAATACGTGTGATGTGTATGCACGTGTATTTATGTCGTTATGGTATATAGTACTCATATGTATGAAATCTAGACTATTGAGGATTCGCTTGTGACTGCTCGAAACTCCCTCGTGGAAGATAATTTTCTAGTTCTTGTTACGTGCGTTATTCCGTGCGTGTTGTTGTTTCTTTTCAATCGCAAGTAGTTTTTTTGATTTTGCAGCACTTCAATTGGAAAACTGTTATCGCCTTATTGCGACGACCGGTGTTCCCTTTTAAAATTGGCTTGCATGTCAATTCAGTACATCCTGAAATTACCCATTTCATTGTGTTTTCATAACAATTAATTAAATCCTAGAGTTCGGGGTGCGAAAATTACCTCCTTGTTTACGAATCTTTCAACTACAACCGTCAGAATGAAATAAAATCTGATGTGATTTTCTTACACGTTCACTAAGTAAAACTTCGTGGAATTGGTTTTGTTACGAAATCAGCAATATGTAGAACGAGCGCTTTTTGTGTACCGGAAGCCATGAAAAAAATTATTACAAATGTGTGCTTGTAGAATTCAGTGAATAATTCCGTGTCATTTTTTTTTTGTGCATCGTTGGTATCAAATACTTGGCAAGCGATGCGTTGCTTTCGTCTATCCGAAGGCTCTGACTTCGCCAGGAACGGCTTGCAGAATTGCTCATCCTGTCTGCAGTCCCTCCCCGCCTTCCCGTTCACGCCAGTGACTGACAGCAGCCAATGGAATGCATTGCAACACCGCGCTGCCAGAGTGTGGGCCAACCAAGCTGCTAGGTGAAGCGTACAAACCAACCGAGATGCAAGAGAACAAACTTAGTATCGGATCACCGCTGCATTTATGAGATCGCGACCTCTCCATCACTCGGTTCCGGAAACGAGTACAAGCTAATATTGAAGTTTCATAAATTAATACATTCTACATTTTTATTTAAAATATAAAATATATACATAATATACAGAAATTTCGAAATTAAATGTAAACTTACACACGAGGAGAAAAATCGTGGGGGGTGGCAGGGCCGATTACTTTAAGATTACACTCTAAGCCCGGATCAGTGACATCAATCATTGAATTAACATTCCCTGAGAGTCAGTTGATAAGGCACTGCCGACTGACGAACCAAGCAAATTAACTGGAAACAAGTGACTTATATAAGTGGAATTCTCTTGACATTCAGTGGGGATCACAAATGAATCAGTGAAATTCGGACATCATTTTAAATTAGTTATCTGGCACCGGTTATCATCAGCTCAATTTTCACTGTTTTCACGGATTTGGCTGAATTCTCACTGTTTCAAGTTAACAGTGTAGGAAATGTCTCACGAGCATCGTTCGTGCCCCTTCCAGTCGTCAAAATATCACATGCACTGCAGATAACACAAAAGTATTCAATACCGAGCAACGAGTATCAACACAACGTCCAAGTGCATGGAGATCTGCAACCATTGCAAAACCTGTCGTTGTTATCTTTTTTCGTGGAATTAACAGGGTCACAACCCTTATCTTGCACTAAATCACGAAAAACGAAAGTGTGTGTGTGAATGTGTGTGTATTTATGGCCTATATACAAGACAGAATAGGCTAGCCAAGTGTGTGTGAGTATGTGTGTATATAGGGCCTATATACAAGACAGAATAGGCTAGCCAAGTGTGTGTGTGAGTGTGTGTGTATATATAGGGCCTATATACAAGACAGAATAGGCTAGCCAAGTGTGTGTGTGAGTGTGTGTGTATATAGGGCCTATATACAGGACAGAAAAGGCTAGTCAAGTGTGTGTGTATAAAGGGCCTATACACAAGACAGAATAGGCTAGCCAAGTGTGTGTGTGATTGTGTGTGTGCATATAGGGCCTATATACAAGACAGAAAAGGCTAGTCAAGTGTATGTGTGTGTATATAGGGCCTATATGCAAGACAGAATAGACTGGCCAGCTCAGTTGCTACTCAGGTTCACGGAGAGTGAACAGCGGCTATGGAGAACGTGCTCTTCTTCGTCGATGGAAAATATCCAGGAAAGTTATTTGTGTCGCTGCTGCAATATGACCTTTTCTAACATAAACAACTGCAGACAGCACGAAGCTGGTTGTCGTCATAAATCAGATCGCACTGTGTTGACACGTGAAAAGTGCAAATCTCAGTTTGGACAGAGCAGTAACTTGAAAAGACATCTTGCAACATGCAAGGGTCACCCTGCACTACCTGCCAAGCGATATCTGCGGAGAGTACCAGGTAAATGTGAGAGTTCATCTGCAAATATTGAGAGCAGTTCTTTGCCCCCGCCAAGACATCCGTGCAACTATGGTTTTATATATAACGGATAATCATTGAACGTGTAGATTAAAGAACAAATTAGCCTTGATTTATTTCCTCGAACACCGCCGTTTTCAAGGAACTCGTATTTAACGACAAAGCGAAGGGCCTGCAGGTAGAAGACACGAAGTATAACGGTTGTTCCCCTGACAGATATATATATATATGACAAGCCAACAAACACATATTTATGAAGGAGTATACAGAGTGGGGTGGAATTCGACCTACAAACTAACTTCGCGAGGTGATTCATTATGCAAAATCAAGTCAGAAATGCACAGACACATTATACGTAAACTGATTATAAAGGGAGATATAATAAGCCATTGAATATTAAGATTTTAAATTGTATATTTTTGCAAAATAACGGAAACGAAGTGAGATTAAACTACAACTCTCCGAACATCGTTTTATGTTATCGGGATCTTCAACCTAAGAGCAGACTTCCATTAATACCACCCGTCGTAATAAAAAATAACACAGGCAGCCACCCGTTATTTTTTTGCAGGCAACTTTTTTTTACCGTCGGAATTATGAAATTTTGATGATGGTCTATTGAACAGTATAACCTTATCAATGAAAATGGTAATCTTGCTGCAACTGCCCAGGACTTGCGTGTAAAACGCACGCGCAGCTTCGGTTGCAGCGATACGGTGCCTAGCACTTGGGCAACGCTACCTACATGCGTGCATGGGATGTTGTGTCCACTGCAAAGACTACTGCGGAGAACATTTTTGACGCTTACTGCAAACAGCATGCACCATATATCAATAAGCTTACAGTACTGAAGCTGTATGCTTTTTTTTCCCCTGGCGGCAGTCAGCATGTGATTCCCCCTGCAGGAAGTGTTGCTTTCGCCTACGCGCCCCCCTATGATTGCTATTATTAACGTTCTGGAGTCATAAAACGCAGTGCTGTCTGGCAAAAGGGCATGGGAGTAGGGTTATTCGGATATCAGCCCCCCCCCCTCCCATCGTANAGTGTTGGGTTTTCCTTCTCGCGCAATTAATTACCGCAAATAAAAGTAAATTCCATATTGTAAAACTTTCTAAATAAAACCGTATTTGAACGTTAAATAATTTTAATAAACCTGAACTTCAAGACAGTAGGGCCTACTGGTTTCCGGAACAGTGCAGTTCGCGAATATTCTCCAGCTGGTGCCTAAATAGGCCACCCGCTTTTATTGCATCACAGTCGGACTGACAGTTCCCGGTCGTCGTACACGGTAAGGTATCGCGATGATAGGGTCGTTACTGTCGAGTATCAAAAGTGTAGCTAGTGTAGAGTAGTGTAATGCAGCTGCACCAGCCTTCCCTTTCGGTGTAACTGCACTGGCAGGATTGAAAGAAACTACTTTTGTGAACGTAGTTTTCGCCGCCATTTTGCGGCACGATCGACAACACGTATTTATTTTGTGGCGATTTTTTTTTTGTTACGAAAGACGAGTGAATTTTACTATTTCATTTTTATCATGGTGTATTTTTCGAATTTGTAAATCTTCCAATTTGCAATAACATGTCTGCAAGGTTCAACATCCGAGCAATGCTATAATTTTATGTTTATTGTTTGGTAAATTTAACAAAAAACAAATCTCAAAGTATCTTAGTAAGTTATGACTAAGCACACACTAATTTCTAACAGTATGTTCCGTCAAAAAAAGAAAACTTGCAATATTAAACGTTCCTCTAACTTTATCTCGCTTTCAAGTAAGTTACACTTAATCTGTGCTCATTAGCGAAAACTTTTAAGCGACAACCTGCAAGAATATTCCAGACTTCAGTCTCGTTGCGAAAACAAATATTTCCTCAAACAGCAAATAAGCCACCAACAAGAACACCATTTAAATTTCCCGCGATTTTATTTGAACTACACTANTATTTCCTCAAACAGCAAATAAGCCACCAACAAGAACACCATTTAAATTTCCCGCGATTTTATTTGAACTACACTAACTGCACCTGACCGAAATCTGGTATAATTTTTCCTGAGCAAATTCCACAATGTTTAGCTATACTGATTTAAAAAAAAATTATAATTTTCTATGTGTCTGAGGTCACATTCGGTAGAAACACACTACTTTAGTTCAGTGTTTCTTGAGTATGGTCTGAGTAATAGAAAAAAAAACAAAAATATAATGTGACAAAGAGGCTGGACCACTGATGATTCACCTACTATGTGTAGGTAACTAAATTGTACAGAGCCATCTGCAATTTTGGAACTCCCGCTGTTTGGGCCTTCTGCGCATTACCACGCGGCGCGAATTCTAAACTTTGAACGATTGTATTATACCCTTCACCCAAACGTATAACTTACGAGTATGTAGTTTCAACCAAGCAGCCACAATTTTCGTATCTTTCCCACGAACAGTCATCGACGAAGATATGTGCTCTGTAAGTTCAGAGGATTATAGGCTATTCAGGGTAAAGTGAACACTTTTGAAAGCCTCCTCATTTGGAATAATAGTCGATAAATGTATTTTATTTTAGCTTCAGAGATTTAACTTCCGAGTACCGTGGAATATACACACTGTGTTTGTTACTTACATGTCAATATTTATTCAAAATGGTCCTTGAAGGATAAGAAACGGCTGAAAGGAAAATGTAACTGGAGTCTGGCAAGTTTTCACTATGCCGTGAACAGCTGTTGCTGCTTCGTAGTTCCAACGGTCATGCCACTTCTTCCACGTCTATGTTCAAGTTTCAGTCGCGCTATATTGCCTGGAGCCACAACAGCACGACGTGAACCACGTGACATCAGGGTGTGTGCGATTCGCGGGCTCGCCCCCAGATTTTCGCACGTGGAAATCGAGCCGGACGATGCTGTNATTTCCTCAAACAGCAAATAAGCCACCAACAAGAACACCATTTAAATTTCCCGCGATTTTATTTGAACTACACTAGCTACACCTGACCGAAATCTGGTATAATTTTTCCTGAGCAAATTCCACAATGTTTAGCTATACTGATTTAAAAAAAAATTATAATTTTCTATGTGTCTGAGGTCACATTCGGTAGAAACACACTACTTTAGTTCAGTGTTTCTTGAGTATGGTCTAANCACACTACTTTAGTTCAGTGTTTCTTGAGTATGGTCTAAGTAATAGAAAAAAAAACAAAAATATAATGTGACAAAGAGGCTGGACCACTGATGATTCACCTACTATGTGTAGGTAACTAAATTGTACAGAGCCATCTGCAATTTTGGAACTCCCGCTGTTTGGGCCTTCTGCGCATTACCACGCGGCGCGAATTCTAAACTTTGAACGATTGTATTATACCCTTCACCCAAACGTATAACTTACGAGTATGTAGTTTCAACCAAGCAGCCACAATTTTCGTATCTTTCCCACGAACAGTCATCGACGAAGATATGTGCTCTGTAAGTTCAGAGGATTATAGGCTATTCAGGGTAAAGTGAACACTTTTGAAAGCCTCCTCATTTGGAATAATAGTCGATAAATGTATTTTATTTTAGCTTCAGAGATTTAACTTCCGAGTACCGTGGAATATACACACTGTGTTTGTTACTTACATGTCAATATTTATTCAAAATGGTCCTTGAAGGATAAGAAACGACTGAAAGAAAAAAGTAACTGGAGTCTGGAAAGTGTTCACTATACCGTGAACAGCTGTTGCTGCTTCGTAGTTCCAACGGTCATGCAACTTCTTCCACGTCTATGTTCAAGTTTCAGTCGCGCTATATTGCCTGGAGCCACAACAGCACGACGTGAACCATGTGACATCAGGGTGTGTGCGATTCGCGGGCTCGCCCCCAGATTTTCGCACGTGGAAATCGAGCCGGACGATGCTGTTGGTCGGGGGGGTTTTCTCGGAGATCTCCTGTACTCCCGCCCGCCCTGGCATTCCAGCGCTGTTCCATGCTCACCTCACTTCGCTCCTATCTGCTCTCGAGACCTCGGTGTTAAGAGCCGCCCAAATTATATCCGCTCCACTCCACGCCAGAGTACGATTCCATGTAGTATTATTGTATTTGATTCGGTGTTCACAACACCCCGACGATATCTATCTGGCAAGTCTCGTACCTACTTGCCTGTCGGAAATCCTAAAACGGCAAGTTATCAACGTAATATGCGACATTTACGACGAAAAAATTCACGTTGAAGGGGATGATTGGTTGCTTTCGATAATGAATACAACCGAAAAAAAAAAATTCATGAACAAAACGTGATTTTGGTGCCAATTTAGTTTGTTTATTATTTGCTACAGTAGGAAAATAAACACGAAATGTTTTGTACTATTGTATTTGCATTCTTCGTGTTATCCTGGCGAGTCCAACACGACGAAAATTAAAAATATAATAGGTATACTTGTGTCGTACTGTTGGGATTGCGTTTCTGTCGGACTGTCCTTGCTTCCCATTTATTGGCTGTTGGAAAATTTTCTTGGTCAGTGTCCAGGCCGTCCAACGCCCGACTACGCTCAACTTGGTCGTACGACTTGATTCCGCACTTTGGGACTGACTTCATCAGATGCGATCTGCCACTGTACCCCACTGTTGACGCTGGGTGGAACGTCATTATTTTGCGTTTTTATAAACAGAAGCGATTAGTGAGAATAAACCCTCAACTGTAATTCCTTGAGAACGATACGTTAAAACGACAATGAAGAAGGCGTCGAAGGAGGAGTGAGAGGGCCAACCGCATATTTCTACTTGAAGCGTGAAACAATTTCCTTCCACGTGTAATCTCTGGGCGTCTTTGGGGTGGTAGTGGTCGTGTGTTTGGTTCCAAAGGCATTCTCACTCGAAGACGAGACTTGTTAATTTTGGAACCACGCAGAAACAGGCTANTCGTGTGTTTGGTTCCAAAGGCATTCTCACTCGAAGACGAGACTTGTTAATTTTGGAACCACGCAGAAACAGGCTAGATCAACCAGTCACGTCGCACGACTTGACGGAAAATCGCGACTTGGGATGCGGTCGCAGGTCGGAACAACACGCGCCGCGTAGTCGGAAAATAGAATGCGAGGACTCCAGTCATTCGTCTAACTTCGGGATTGCTCGGGCGACTTCGTGCGATCACGCACGACCTTTAGCCGCACCATGGAGCATATAAGTAGAGAGTTGTAACTCAATGGTATAACGACAGATCCTTATTCAATTCACTTGTTTGCCGAAGAAAGCCGAAGTAGGTTCTACGGTACTGCCAACGTTAGGACACAGAGTAAACTACAGATTCTCACTTTGTTATGTTGGTGGTATTGTAGAGACCTCGCCAGTTATTACATTTGTTTAACTTGTGACTGGCCTTAGTTTTTTTTTTTGTGAAATATTATTGATGCATCGCTTATTGACAGTTATTTCTTATCACAAATTACGTTTGAGCGAATAACCATGAAGGCGAAACACTGCTTTGTTGCCAATTTGATGCGTATATTTGTGACAATACATGTGACATGAACAAACACGCGTGAAGGCCGCTTCTACTAACGAGACTGTGCTACCACCATAAAATTTTAAATATGCCAATCAAACATGTTTTTAATACAACATCTAAATAGAGAAACTGTGTAATTGTTTATTATATATTTACACTGTGTGAACATAATATAAACTTCCTTTCAATATGCAATACTTTGTTTTAACTGCCGTAGTTGTAAGACCGCGTAGAAACTGACTTCGGCTATCTTCGGTTCATGTTTATTCTACCCAGGTCAGGAACAAAATTAAATTTTTCATGGGATATTTTGGTATAGAGGAAATTTCCGCCACTAGGTGGGCAGTGTTCCAAAAGGTAGATTTTAATTAAAATTTTAATCTACGTAAATTATAAAATAGGAATATTTCACTTAGTTACGAAGTTATTTTGTATTTCATTTATGTTTATTGCAATTAAACTTTTTTTTAACGTAATAAATAGAGAACATCTGGAACACATGCGCTACAATCCCTTGCCTAAGTGGCGAAAATGTTTGGTTTCCAAAACTTTTAACACTGATCTTCCCAACCTGAGTGGAAGTAACGNCCCTTGCCTAAGTGGCGAAAATGTTTGGTTTCCAAAACTTTTAACACTGATCTTCCCAACCTGAGTGGAAGTAACGTTACTTCGGTTTAAAGATTCGTTTTCCCTATTCGAGTTACGGTTAGTTGCTTAGTTAAAAAAAAAGCTGTATACAANTTACTTCGGTTTAAAGATTCGTTTTCCCTATTCGAGTTACGGTTAGTTGCTTAGTTAAAAAAAAAGCTGTATACAAAACCAAATAAGAATTCGATTTTACAGAATGGTTTCTTCCTGCTCTACAGGCTATTTTATTGAACTAACTTTTAGTAATATGTTCTCAATTTTAGAGAAACGCAGTCAATGCGTAGAAAATATTTTTCTGTATAGATTCCTGTTGTCACACTGTCTATGAGTAGTAAAATAATTATTACTATTCCATACCATTTTGAATCATTTATTTTAACTTCCATTTTCTAACATAACTCCAAACTATACTGAAATATAATAGTCACCACTTCTTGTGTATTTCATTCTTAAGATAATTTTAATAGTTCTATGAGGTTTTAACACNCTGAAATATAATAGTCACCACTTCTTGTGTATTTCATTCTTAAGATAATTTTAATAGTTCTATGAGGTTTTAACACTCATAGTTTCTGGGATATATATGCCTTGTATAAAAAATGAAGAATGGTAAAAGTTAGACTACCGAGACCGTAGCAAGCAAATATTAAATGGGAAATTATGTTTTCATGATACTTTACGAAGTCATTAACAGGTAGTGACAGCATAAAACAGGATGCATTGAACTTGTTTTGTTTTCGTTGAGGACGCTGGTAGTCTTTAATCTGTGCTGCTTTAAATTTGAATTTTGGTGCCTTATACTTTGGAAACGTTGTTTCCAGTCTGAACTCAGGCTATAGAGCTTAGCTTTCTGACCGCCATATAAGTTTCGGAAGACCACAGTTGGTGCAGTATAAGTAGTCGTCCTCCCTTCCATTGAGATTACCCATTAATTAGAATTTTCCTGTAGCAGTTTTTTGTGGGGTGTTCATCTCTACCCTTCCCGTCTTTATTCCCCTGACTCGTTAACAATTCGTACAGATGTCAGGCTGTCAGGGAACAAACCTTTTTATAGATTTTGAAGAGATATTACAGTTTATTTANACCTTTTTATAGATTTTGAAGAGATATTACAGTTTATTTATATTATATCAATGGTAACATGGCGAGAATGCTATATAACGTTAAAATTCTTCTTTCTTTTGCGTGGACGTGAGAATTTTAACTTTTAATTTTGGTTTACACAAATTAATGAAAATTTTATTTTAACACACAATTTGGTCTCAGCTGAAGGGCAGTGGTTCTTGAAGTCACAGGATTGGCATGTTGCAAGTTCTTTGATATCCGACACTTAATTTTGCGCTGAGAGTTTGACTTTTTGTTATTTTGACTTCAAATTTTACCTCAGAAATTGAAATATGGGCGAACCACGAAAATAATTTCCAATAATATTTCATGTCATTCTGATGACATGAATAATTATTTTGAGCTATAACTTGATGTATTAATATTGTTCAATCCTGAGGTATAAAAGAAAAAAAAAGAGCGCGTGTAACTCAGTACACGTTACAGAAGCGAAACTTCTTTGGCGATTATTAGGTATACAACATAGCTCTCTCTTATTCTCTCTCCAGCAGAGTGCACATCTTCCGTCTTTTTTGCGTCACAAATGTTGCAAAACGTTTCATATTATATGACCTTGTAATTTTACTATCATCGCACCCAAAGAAGTTTCACTTCAAAAATATACATTTAAAATTCATATAGTTCGTTTCATTCGTTTCTGAAAAGTAATTTTCCACCAATGCATACCTTTTTGCTTACTGTTAATTCATATGTGAACGAAAATACGTCTAACATGCTAAAATGTAGAAAATAATTTTTGACTCTTTAGGTATCCTTATACAAACTACGCAACACGCGGCTGATACAATTAAGCCAGTGTTTATTTTCAGCTTCGCAAGTTCTACCAACATCAGAAAATAATATATACACACAGTGCAGCACAAAATTTCATGCCTACTGTTTTTTTGCATTATCGTGGATTGGATTGGAAAGGGCTTATTAACGTCTTCCGCTGTTATGCCTGAAGACTTATCACGGGACGGCTTACAAACTAACTTATGACCTAACTTAAGACTAACACCTATGCCTTACCTAGGAATCGAACCCAGAACCTCTCAGGCCTCAGACCGGTGGCGCACCAACCTACTGCACCACGGGAGGTTGGCTTATCTTGTCATGTTTTGCCATATTTTCCTGCCGTATTTGTTTTGTTTGGATATTTTTACGCCTTGTATTTTAGTAAGGAATGTAGTTTTAAATTTTTCACCAAAGAATTGCATACCACAGGCTAATTTTATCGAGATACTGCAACACAGATATTTTAATACATAGTATTTTTTATTATATCCGTGTAATTTTATGTGAATGCGCGGTGCAAGAATGGTAAACATTAAAATAAAACAGGGAAACTTACCTTTGTAAATAAATGTGAAAGTTGTGACGATTCTGCGCTGTAAATTAAAGAGTCAGAAATACAAGAAGTTGAAACTTAGCCTTTTGTTACGTTGCATTCTTGCGTCTTGCTTATTTCATAAACGGGTGCATTTGAATCTGGTTGGGGAGGACGCGGTTGCCAAGGTTCGAACACGGAACGTCGTGGTACGAAACAAACGTAACGCCTTACGCCTGGTTCACGCCAGATGGAGCGGAAAGCCGGAACAGCCAATCAGGACTCCTCGTTCTTCACGCGATCCGCACCGAGAAGTGGAACTCAAGCTGAACTCTCTGCACGTGGAAAGAAGAGACTTTGCCGATGTTTCACGGAGTTCCTCTGTTTCGCGTGTTTCAAACCAAAGTTTCGTGGATTATCAACGTATATTGACGTACGATTAAATGCATGCGTTCATAACGAAATACATTGATTCTATCGTTAATTTAAATCAAAATATATTTCAAGTAATCGTAACTTTGAAACGAACCGACAGGAAGCACGTATAGAACGAAATAATATACATTTTAAAAACATTCTATGAATATTCATACCACGATGAAATTACTGAGGTACAGGACAACTTTGGCAGCTTCTATTTCGTGTCCAATACTCTCTTCGGAAAGAACTGCGCTGGGGCAAAGCTAGAGTTCTCGTCTGCCACCAAGGCGAACCAAGTTCGATTCCCGGCGAGGTCGCTCGCGGAATTTTCGCACGTGGGAATCGCGCCAGACGATGCCGCCGGTCGGCGGGTTTTCTCGGGGATCTCCCATTCACCCAGCACTCGCACTCCGGCGCTGCTCCGTTTTCACCTCGCCTCACCCTCATCGACTCTCAAGACCTTGTTTAGAAAGCTGCCCAGATATCTTTACTCCACTTACTTCGGAAACCTGGTACAAAAAAATAAGGAAGGAATCAGTTTGCTGTAAGCCGAGCCTCCGACCAAACGCCAAAATTGTAGCACAAGGAAGGGCCAGTGGTGGCGTAGTGGCCAGGGCGCTCGCCTCCCACCACGGCGATCCGGGCTCGATCCCCGGCGGATTCACTCCCGAATGTGGGAATCGTGCTGGACGATGCCGCTTGCCGGCGGGTTTTCTCGGGGCACTCCCGTTTCCCCCGCCCTTGCATTCCAGCGCCGCTCCTTTCTAGGGTTTCATTTCTGTCATGCTCGGGGATGACGGTCACCTACGGGGTCCCAGCTGGAAAGACCGTCACTCGGAGGGTGTTGCCTTGCCCTGGGTGCACTCCCCACACGCCATTATTATATTGTAGCACAAAAAAAAATAGTTTACTCGTGAACAGCCGTAAGTCCTGTCTGCTTTGTCAGTTATACATGGTAGGCACATGTTAGCGACCTCGCAAGTCGCCTTTGTCTCGGCTGAAGAACTCTGNCTGCTTTGTCAGTTATACATGGTAGGCACATGTTAGCGACCTCGCAAGTCGCCTTTGTCTCGGCTGAAGAACTCTGAGCTGGGCTGTGGTAGGTTTTATC
The DNA here is from genome assembly GCA_002778355.1 of Clitarchus hookeri. Taxonomy (NCBI): domain Eukaryota; kingdom Metazoa; phylum Arthropoda; class Insecta; order Phasmatodea; family Phasmatidae; genus Clitarchus; species Clitarchus hookeri. The sequence goes on from NQII01003961.1 coordinate 546,064, forward strand.
CTACTCAGGTTGGGTAGTAGCTCAATGCTTTTAGCTTGCTGACTAAATGTTTTCGACGACAGTATGCACTGGTGTTGCATGTGTATCGGATTTTTTGTATATTTTTTTTTGTAGAGGAAATGGGATAAATTCAATTTTCATTAAAATAAATATAATTGTGTGAAATCTTCGTATTTGTTTCATTTTAGAACCTACGCGAAGAACAAACTTTGTTCTTAAAACTTGATAGGATAATATAACGAAACGTGTTCTCGTTTCGTTTAATATTCTGTCGTAAGCCGAATGTAGGAAAACTTTGGCCTACACAGTTACTTTATTTGAGTTTGACCAGTTAATAGAACAAAAAAATCAGCGAAATGGTTGAAAATTTAAGTTTTGGGGGCTTTCCTGTACTTTGCCTGGAAGGGAAAGGAGACAAGTACGAAGTTACTTTAGATAACGGTTATGTTTATTTCGAACTTAAATTCGTAACATTTTCCAATAGAAGTATGCTTCATTATGAACGCTCAATGCCGAACACAGTTGTATTTCTTACTGTTTGCTCTTCTAAACACCATTGGAGGGCGTGAATAATATTTACGAATTAAAGTTAATTCCTTAAATTTTGGCTGGGGCAAGTATGTATCACAACTCGATGTTATGAGCTGCCCAAATTTCTCTCTCTATCTATCTCTCTCGCTCTCTATTTACCGCCAGCTTAAAAGTGACCTCTCCGGAACACCAGCGCACCTTGTGGCAGAAATTTTACCTACGCCAAACTCTCCCGTAAGAAATCTCGTTTTGTTCCAAACCTGAATAGAATAAACCTTAGTTGCGGTAAGTTAAAAAATTTTAAAATCGACATTGTAAAAAAACAATTATGGTCGCAAACGCATACGAGGGCTGTCGACTAAACCTCGTGGACTGGCAGTGTTGTGCAGATTGTACGCACGCGATAGTGTGACTGTCACTGATGAAGACAGCCCGTGGCGCGAGCTTTGTTTATGCGAGTAAACACAAGCGCGTTATTATCTTTCCCCCTCCCTCTCGTTATGAAAGTTGAGTCTACAGCGACGGATGAGAAGGATACAGCTACCGTTAATTCAAAGGCGCTCCTTTGTCGGGTCATTTTGTGTCGGGTTACGCAAAAGTGGGCAGGAAACGTTCGAGGTGATCCGACGAACGTACGGCGGAGGAGCAATAAGCATATCGACCGTTGTCGAGTGGTGGAAGCACTGTGTACGATCAGCCGAGATGTGGACTCTCAACGTCTGTGAACCACGAGAACATTGTGCAGACAGACACGTTGTAGATGGTAGGNATCAGCCGAGATGTGGACTCTCAACGTCTGTGAACCACGAGAACATTGTGCAGACAGACACGTTGTAGATGGTAGAAAAACGTTTACAGGTTAATGAATTGTCAACTATATTGTGAGTATCATATTTACAGTAATGTCGACAGCTAATTATCATAACTAGTTCTGCGAAACAAATCATTTTCATTAATACACAAATTAATATCGGCTGAAATAGGTTTCCGTTGTTTTTTATATGAAAAAATGTCGGTGAGACATTAACGTGTTTGTATTGCAGTTCATAAAAAAATTTCAGAGTTTCTTTTGATCAACGCATCGTTACCAGTCAGCGAGTTCAGGGAAGTGCAAATTTTTACGTGTCAAACGCACAATAGATGACTTTCAAAACTGGCCATTTAGCCACCTTCACATGGTCTTTCTTCATAGGTTGTTGACTTGCAGAATACTGTATAAGCCCATTTACCTCCATGGCGAACGATGCTTTGAGTAGTACCATGCATATTTTTTAGTTACGAAGAACTTTCTTTTGGAAAAATTCACTCTTAAACAATATTCGTACATCATTTTGGAAAAAGCATCACCTGAAAAATTAAGCTTGTATTTCGTATCCCCCTAATCAGCACAATCAATTACCACTAAATTTGGCATGCAAGTAGGCATTTGCATTTGTGGAATTGAAGTTATTCCAGATAATAATTTGCAATATGGCGGTGTATCACACAAATGTTTTAGGGTGATATACCATATCTAAGGCACTATTCTTCCGATTTGAACCAATACTAATGTGATGCCAATATCTAGTGAGCTCATTAGCAGCCTTCTTCATCAGCTATTTATGATGATAGCACCATCTGAAAAATTAAGCAAATGGAATATATCCGAGTAAATATTCAACTGTTCCCCATTAAATTCGACATACCAGTAGTGATAGGTAATGGTTACAATGCTTATTGGTTGCATTATATAATTGTATTATGTAATGTGTACAATATAAATCCCCTATTAAAATGGAGGGAGGTCGATCAAATGTTCAGACATTTTAGTGTAGGATAAATTGTTTAGAGGAGATATTGTAGGTCACATAAGTTTAATTTTAATGAATTATCTCCATATTATTAAAATTGTGGTCTTATAAATTTTTAGGGCGATATGCAATGTAACTAATGAAAGTATAACATTTACCACCCTGAGACCTATATTTTTAATGAAATTTCGAGAAATAGTGCCAAATGAACAATGTGACATATCAGGTGTATTTCTGTAATTTTCCACCGGTGCTCAAGACCTTACTGTTAGCTCCTGCCAACACCTGTCAACTCGACTCGGTTACTTTTCAATTAATCTCTACCAACTTTGATTTCATAAAGTAGCCAAATATTTTTGGAAGTTAATTGGATCAAAAACTGAAAATAACTGCTTTACTATTAATTTTTATGTAATATATACTTACGTGGAACCATCTAACTGATTTAAACCAAACTTGATGTTCTGGCAGAAAATACTGTGAGAATTAAAATAATTCAGTAATAAAATGCAATTGCAAATTTGCTTTACGAAAGTACTATAAAGTACGTGTTGCATTTATTAATTTCGAATTGGTTACGTCATTATTTTCAAAATGGGTACCTATCTACACTATAAGTACGTTACAAATATCTTTGGAACCATACTAGCGATTTAAATCAAATTAGCATTAAATACAAACAAAAATGTACTTTTTCATCCACCATTTTGGAAAAAAATTCCCTTAAAAATTAAACTTATAATCTATTTCTTAGGATTAATACAACTGATATCTTCCTAATTTGGTGTTCGATAGTTTTAATGGATCTTGACAAGATTAGCTTATGTTCAATCAATTTTAACATTGTAAAAATTGGGGAAAACTGCGCTCATTGACGAAACATTCTATCAGCAATAAGATCTGAAAAAAGTATTTAGAAATGCATGGTAATTACCCTCAAGTGCAATTTAAATAAATAGTTTTCATGTTTATGTGTCTCTTATCGAAATCGGTATTTTGGGAGATTGGTACGGTATTATATTTAATACTTTGAAAGAGGGAGATATAAATTTTTTTAAATCAAAATTTGTTAACTAAAGCTAACTCTTGTCAAGCCATAAACGACTGTGTTGACAAAATAGTTAAAAATATTGTACAGCACAAAAAATAACATTTTTAAATTAAGGTTAACTATTTTAATTCATTGAAATAGGTACTATATTAATTAAATTATATGGATCACTTATTGTTATCTCTTCAGTGTTCACACGCAACGGCACTGTACTCGGAGTCTGTTCAGCTGGCTTTTGTTCACGACCGTTGGGAAAATAGAACGGCATGCGCGTGCACGGAGGTCTGAATGCCGTCTTTGTTCCACGCTCGTGAAAAAAACTGGCCCCCTGGTTCCTGCCGCCCGAAAAACAGGACGTAATAAACTCGTCAGATGTGACGTAATCCGCTTGTTTACCACGGAAACCTGCCAGCTGCTGCAGGATAGGAGGAGAAAAAAAAATTCCCTTCTGCATGGTGTGCTGTGGGGTTGGTAAAGGCAAGGAGAGGAAGAAAGCACGCCGTTCGACCAGCTGCACACGATATCACGTCTGGGAGGAATCAAAACAAACCAGAGTGGCCGCCCGATTTCAAATATTTCCCCGAGTTTCACTGCATCCTGGATAGACCGTCCCAGTTGTGTCTTTATAAAAGAAACATACACTGAAGAGCAAAAAAAAAAACTGGTATACCTGCCTAATATCGTGTAGCCCCCCCCGAGCACGCAGAAGTGCCGCAAGACGACGTGGCATGGACTCGACTAATGTCTGAAGGTAAGCAGGAGGAAATTCACACCATCAATCCTGCAGGGCAGTCCACAAATCCCATCTGCGCCAATTTGAGAAAGGGTTGCACGTCTGTCACGTTTAATGATTCTCGTCAGTCGTCGTTTGTCCCGTTCTTTCACGATCTTTTTCCGGCCGCAGCGATGTCGAAGATGTGATGTTTTACCGGATTCCCGATATTCACGGTACACTCGTGAAATGGTCGTACGCGAACATCCAAATGTTATCGCTACCTCGGAGATGCTATGTCCCATCTCTCGTGCGCCGACTATAACACCACGTTCAAACTCACTTAAATCTTGATAACCTGCCATTGTAGCAGCAGTAACCGATCTAGCTACCGACCGCATCGCGTTACTCTGATTGGTTCCATACCTCTTGTTATTTGCATACGCACGCCTATGCCAGTTTTTTTTTGGCTCTTCAGTGTAAGTTGTATTGCTTTGCGTTTGAGTTGCTTTATTCGTGAGGAGAAAACATTGCCGCTTTGTCGCCCGTTTTTTTAACAGCGAAATTCTTTATGGAGAAATTAATGCCATATGAAATTGTTGGTAATGTAATTTTGTGTTTTCTTGTCTCTACGCACTTTCCCCTAANAACTCACTTAAATCTTGATAACCTGCCATTGTAGCAGCTGTAACAGATCTAGCTGCCGGCCGCATCGCGTTACTCTGATTGGTTCCATACCTCTTGTTATTTGCATACGCACGCCTATACCAGTTTTTTTCCCTCTCTCTCTCTCTCTCTCTCTTTAGTGTAAGTTGTATAGCTTTGCGTTTGAGTTGCTTTATTCGTGAGGAGAAAAAATTACCGCTTTGTCGCCCGTTTTTCTAATAGCGAAATTCTTTATGGAAAAATTTATGTTATATGAAATTGCTGGTAATGTAATTTTGTGTTTTCTTGTCTCTACGCACTTTCCCCTAAAAAAATTTTGAACTGTCACGCCGATACAAACTACATTTGGTATACATTTATTCTTTCTAACTAATTGCAGTAAGTCAGATATTTCTGTTACGTCTCGTTTCATGACGTTATTTCATGTAAACTGTTATGCTGAATATGTATACAATTTTTTAAGTTACAAAAAATGTAATGAAAAAATATTCTTTAAAAAAAAAGTTTCTATTGATTGAAAACGCGTTAAGAGGCAATCTTATATTTGCAAAAATCGTGTATGAACTAAATATAATTTTGTGAAATTTGTAACAAAGAAATTTAATGCCCCAAATAATTTTTACTGACACTAAATAATGGAGATAGACATTCACGTGAATTATTTGCCACAGCTTCAATAAGTAATTACGCTGAGGCAAGATACTGAAAATTATAATTACTTTTTTAATTAATGGTTACTTTTTACATTCGAAATCAAAGAAGAAAATTTAATTGAAGAATTTTGCAAGATGTTACCNACATTTGGTATACATTTATTCTTTCTAACTAATTGCAGTAAGTCAGATATTTCTGTTACGTCTCGTTTCATGACGTTATTTCATGTAAACTGTTATGCTGAATATGTATACAATTTTTTAAGTTACAAAAAATGTAATGAAAAAATATTCTTTTAAAAAAAAGTTTCTATTGATTGAAAACGCGTTAAGAGGCAATCTTACATTTGCAAAAATCGTGTATGAACTAAATATAATTTTGTGAAATTTGTAACAAAGAAATTGAATGCCCCAAATAATTTTTACTGACACTAAATAATGGAGATATACATTCACGTGAATTATTTGCCACAGCTTCAATAAGTAATTACGCTGAGGCAAGATACTGAAAATTATAATTACTTTTTTAATTAATGGTTACTTTTTACATTCGAAATCAAAGAAGAAAATTTAATTGAAGAATTTTGCAAGATGTTATCTCAACATTTCTTTAAAATATGTAGGAAGAACAGTTCATTAGTTAATACTATGAAAGCACATATTGGAAGAAACTTTTACCAATAACCTTACTCATTATACGTATCTACCATAGCACATTTTTTGATCTTGAAACAGCTTCAGGAAGTAGAGTGACGAAATAAATTGGATATCTAAGTCACGTGTGTACAGTATACGCGCAGGTAAGTTTGTGAGGGACAATACAAAAAAAATATAACTGTTTCAAAGAAAAAATANTTGAAACAGCTTCAGGAAGTAGAGTGACGAAATAAATTGGATATCTAAGTCACGTGTGTACAGTATACGCGCAGGTAAGTTTGTGAGGGATAATATAAAAAAAATGTAACTGTTTCAAAGAAAAAAAATATGACGTTAGTAGTTCAGTTTGTTTTAAAATATCATGACATACCCGGTGCGAAGAAGAAACGGCGCTAAAGAGTTAAATGGGGAGAAGTGAATTTCCAACTTGTAATAATCTGAGCTATGCATCTGTTTTTGTTCACCTATATGGTCCAGATGACTGGCTATGGCCCGCGGTTCGTAAAGGTTAGTTGGCGATGGGGAAATTAAGATTGAGACTTGAAAAAGTTTAGGTAAAGAAGGATTTATTCTGTTTTCACGTAATTGTGATGTTTACAGGCTTGTTAATCAGTAGAAGTGCTCGTGATTTAGGCCAATTTTGGGTCTATCTTTTAGTTTTCGAAAATTCTGAAAATATTATTGTTTTAGTGCGAAGTCCCTTATAGACATTATGTAGCACTGAGCGTTGTTTTGTTGTATTTTGCCCGCGCCAAGCTTCTTCGCCTGCATTTTATGCATACGTATATTGAAGAGCCAAAAAAACTGGTACACCTGCCTAATATCGTGTAGGGCCCCCGCTAGCACGCAGAAGTGCCGCAAGACGACGTGGCATGGACTCGACTAATGTCTGAAGGTATGCAGGAGGCTTTGAAATCTGCGCCAATTTGAGAAAGTGCTGCAAGTCTGTCACGTTTAATGATTCTCGTCAGTCGTCGTTTGTCCCGTTCGTTCACGATCTTTTTCCGGCCGCGGCGTTGTCGAAGATTTGATGTTTTACCGGATTCCCGATATTCACGGTACACTCGTGAAATGGTCGTACGCGAACATCCAAATGTTATCGCTACCTCGGAGATGCTATGTCCCATCTCTCGTGCGCCGACTATAACACCACGGTCAAACTCACTTAAATCTTGATAACCTGCCATTGTAGCAGCGGCAACCAATCTAGCAACTTTGCCAGACGCTTGTTGTCTTATATAGGCGCTGCCGACCGCATCGCGTTACTCTGATTGGCTACATACCTCTGTTATTTGCATACGCACGCTTATACCAGTTTTTTTGGATCTCCAATGTAAGATACATCACGTTTTAAATTTACATTTTCTTTATTTTGACATTTATTGAAGATTGTTTGTTGCATGCTTCAAGCCTGCGTTTGGTCATTTTAGAGTGAGTTTTATTGCAAATTTTGAAATTCATGTCCATTATATCACGAAGTGTTTTTGTATTTACTTTGGGGTTTTCAGAGCATATATAATCACAATTTAAGATTCTGTAAACCCTATTCTGAGGCAGATTCGTACATCCGTTCATTTTTTGTCATTTTAATGTCTACCCAATCGTAACAAACTATGCTTGTAAGACATGTTCCTTTGAAAATAGTATTATTATCCACGCTTAAATATTATGCAAGAATATTTTTATTGATGGTTTTCATATAAACCTTTATTCCCATCGGCTATTTTGTTTTCGTTATTTTTTTTAAGATGTGATATGTGTGATCGCCGTGTCTGAAGCGTCACATATGAACCACAAAGTCCCATGTTCGAACCCAAGGTAAACCATCGCCGCGTGCCGTTATCTGTTGTAAGATTTGTGTTGGAAGAAGAGATGTCATCCTCGAATCACAGCCACATTATCTATTATCGCAAATAACCGTTACAAAAGAAGGGTTTCTCTCTTGTTTCCTGTGGGTTCTTACTATAATGAACCAATTGAACATGCGTGTGTGTGTGGAAAAGTGTGAAATATTAATCGACTAATATTTTTTTACTGAAGTCTTCGTAGTTTTTGAGTACACGTGTAATTTGTGTGTAGTAATGATAACGATGCTCGTGGACTCGTTGACCGGATGGGTTGATGAAATCTCCGGCCTATCATGGAACAGGCTACGCCCCGGGGATTTGTAACAATAATCACTTGCTGGGATGATTTAAGATGTGTTTATAAAGTGATTGCATTTATCGTTGACCAGCTACGCAACTGTCAAATGTCGCACACGGCGCCCAGAGACCGACCTCGCGCCGTGACCGCCTGTCAGATCAGCGACTTGTGCAGTTCTGCTTCGCAAGGCCCCGCGCCGCCACAGAGTAGATGGACGCATATAAGCGAAACGTCGCGGTGGTTCCTTTGATCAGGGCGCGCCTGTTAAGGGATTGGCTGCGCGAGACTCTGGGAACGGGCCTTGCGATCGCTTCTCTACCGCGCGCTGCGGAAGGTTCCATCCCGCCTGCGTTGCCGGCTGGTGAGTAGTTCACCAGGCGCGTGAGTAGGTCATCACTACGGAAATTAATAGCATATTCATCAATTATAAATAATGGGTGAATATTACTAGCAATAATAATTAGAGAAAAAATATGAGTAATATACTTTTTATTTTATACAATAGCAATATTAACAATAACTATATCTATAAATATATACAAAATCTTCCATATAAATCAATTAATACCAATAAATGAATCCACTTATAAAAAATTATTATTATTAATTAATATATTATCTATTAGGGGCCTACATCCAATACTTGGTTTCATACCAAAATGAATAGTAATTCAATCAGCTATAAACTTAAATGAGTTATTAATTGTAGGAATTATAATAATATTAACATTAATAACTATTTATTACTATTTACGTATATTATATACAACATTAATATTAACTAATTCAGAACCAAAATGAAATCATTTTGCTGGCGCGTGCGGCTGAAGGTCGGGGTATAAGCGCCAGTTTCACCTCGTGTTCTTAAGGCTGTTGCCTGGTTTGAAAGCAGTGAGAATTTGGTATAGGGAAACACATGTCAATGAAAATCGGTTCTTTGAAGCCAATATTGAAGATGTAAACTTTAAACGAAAACTTAGGTTCGAGAAATGATACTCTCAAGCTCTGTGCCAACGATTTGTGTTCAGTAATACTGATATTTAATAATTAAGTTTTCTGATCTTTCCAGGAAACAGGCTATACAATAATGTCAAGAAAGGCTTCGATAGCAAAGAAGCACGTATTATTTTGCTGAAATAAAGTCCCAGTTTGTGTATACCTATCTACAACAGTAACGCCGCAAAAAAACCAAGCAACAGCCTTAAGTACTCTATGGTACGGCATTCAGGACTGAGAGATGGCGTAAGGCTTGTTTTAACTTGGCGGAGGAGTTCGATATTGCGTGGCTGCAATGGTAGGTTTTTTTTCTCCGCAGTAGTTGGTTGGGACACCGACCTACTGTGCAGGGATCTCCGGTTCGAAACCTGGGTAAAGCGTGGACGCGTTCGCCGTGTTTAGCTTTAAGATCAAATTTGATTTAGGTTGTAAAAAAATCGTGGGCGTAAATAAACACAAATAAAAAACTGTAGATTGGAGTAACGGTCGCTATCTCAGGGTTAACTTCGTTTGCCGTCGCATATATTCCCCCACAGTAATTTTTTATGTTGTTTTGTTGAGAGGCCTGCTTGCCTAGCGCTCGAACTGCGTTTCAGTGTTTTAGAAATCATGGTTTTTTTTTTTTAAGAAACTATTTAACGTGCATCCAATGTGCTTATCTACGAAAAGAACACACACTCCACAGACTATGCCTGTCGATTACTTTCAAAACACCGTGCACGTTAGAAAAAAACTTTTCAGAGCACTCAAACACAGTTTAAAAAAAAAGGGGGGGGGGGCATTTACAAAGCATTATATCTTTAAATATACGCAATATAAATTCATAAGTACTCGAGGGGCGTGGACAGAACCTAGTTACAGACTTTCCGCCAATCAAACGACAGAATCGCTGATGTAAGTCCCAAAGGTGCGCGCAGCACGACGAAAGCACAGCGCACCAGTTGAGAGCCTTGCGCGTAGCGTCGATAATGCACCTGGTGCACGTGGCAGTGTAGCCCTTATCGCTTCCGCGCTTCTAGACGCCGTCCTTGGGTGGACAAGACGTGGCGGGATGGACATCTCGACGCGATCAGTGTTCGGCTGGCGTCGATACAAATGACAGGTTTGACCATACTTACAGATACGTTAATATTTTCCGCTAGTTCCAAACGACAAATAAAGCTAAGATCGACGTAGGTCTTTAGATTCAGTCTATATATTGAGGAGCTGTAGGTCCAAAACGCTAAATCTCGAAGAAATGTATAATAAAGACATTATCGCTAGAAAAAAGACCCAACCAAAGCGACACAATCTCTCGTAATTTATAAAAAACAAAAATTGAGTTGGAGTTTTACATCGCAGGACTGTGCATAAAATACTGATGACGCCTAAACGTTCATAGTTGTTAAACAATAAAACTTTTCGTAATTAAAAAATATGTATATTTTTCGTTTTAGAGAAAATTTTACTACACTTCATTATACGAAGATATAAAGCTACTGCAAATTTTAACTAGCAAGTATTTCAGACTTCATGTTTATTAAAAACTGGTAGACACTGTTTATGTACACTCATATAAATAAATTTAGTATGTATATATATCTGTGTTGTAACCCTCACAATATTTTATTTCTGGTTTCATAAAAAAATGTTGTAGCAACTAGTTTAGAAAAAATTGTCTGTAGAATGTAAAAAATGGTTGCCTGTAAAGTCGGTTTTACGGGCGAAGATTTTACGTGACAACGTAGTGCTGCGCGCGCGGCAGACCGATCATAGTTGAGTGGGAGAGAGACGCAAGGCATTCGGCGGGCCTCTCTCTCGTTCGGTGACTCATCGTAACGTTACCGAGCGTTACACTTTTTCATAAGTGACTCCCAGCCGCAACCTAATTTAAGACGTTGTCACGTCAAAAAAACAATATCTGTCACTGCAACGAATATTCATTAAACATATTTTTTTAGTAATGCGAGAGCGTCTTTATTTATCAAGCGCGTTATTAATTTCCTTGTGGTTCGTCTAATTACATTTATTAATTGTAAAACTGCGACGCTAGCTCCACCGCGTCGTTCGTCTTTGGAATTGCTTCCATGCAAGGTGGCTTTCTCCTTGGCCGGCTCGGCTCCCCTCCTGTTTCCTCCCCTCATTTCCCTCCCTTGATTACCCCTCCTCGGTGACTCATCGTAACGTTACCGAGCGTTACACTTTTTCATAAGTGACTCCCAGCCGCAACCTAATTTAAGACGTTGTCACGTCAAAAAAATAAAATGGTTTACTGTATAGGTACGTAATGCGAAACGCTTGGTGATTTATGTGAACTGTGTCAAAATGTAGTGATGCCGGTGTATGGTTGCGAGCCATCGTAGATCCGGGCTGTTCATCACACGAGCAATACGCGCAGTGTATATACAACCGTCGACAACCACCTTGCGAACAACTCAGCTCCTTAACGTTGTTCAACAGTTACTAACTTTTTTTCTAAATTTTAAAGTTATTTTATGGTTTCATGACATATCGATGGTAGCTTAAAAAATATTCCAAACTATTTAGAAAATTATTTTCATCAAGTCTATTAAGTATAAATACGAGCATTTTAACTCTATAAAATTTTGATTCGTACAAATTAAAAAACTTATTTTATTGCAAAGTTTGGTTTCAACTTAAGTATGTATTTAAGTTAAGGAAATGGCGTATTGAAAATTATTTGAAATCCGACAATTTGTACAGCTGCAGTAAGGGTTTTACCTGTCAGCTATTTTTTACTATAAAATACATCTGAAAAATAAAAACTGAAATACGAGCGAACCGCGAAACAGATTTATAAGAATTATCCTTTACGATATTCCAATAACATATATAATTATTTTCAGCTGTAGCCTTAAGTTTCCTTTTGTATCATTTTGAGATTTGTACGAAAAATTGTATATAAGTTCATTTTATTCTTTTTTTGAAAAGTAGTTTTCTTCCACTGTCACGCTTTTTTGAGACTATTTTTTTTTTCATATTACAACAAAATATAATGTTATAAGATAAAAATGTAGAAAATAAATTTAACCTCTTGAACGTCCTGTGGCGAGATACCCGTCATCTTGGGTTTGTGTATTTTCCTCCATAACTTAATTTCCAGATAAAATATTTAGAAACTAAGCTTTTCAAGGCACAAGGAACATACTTAGAAGTTATTTCTAAATCCAATCACTTTTTTCTCCGTTACTCTTTTCACATCTATAACCATAATCAAAGGTTCCCTCGTTTTTTTAATAGCTTCTGTCCCACAAGGGAAAATACGGATGTACTGTAATTGAAACCGTACAAACTTAAACAATTCTGTTACGTCGTAGTCCTTACTTTCTCTATGCGTAGTCCGCTATGCCCTTTCAAACTTTGTTCATATCAAGTAATACATTTTGGTTACGAAGGTAAAAAAAACTCCCAGAAGGATGGGTCTCCTCAACGTTAAGGTAGAAGTAGTGTGTATTTAAACAGAGCAATGCGTCCGTCTGTACAACACGCAGTGTTCCCGTACTGCCAAAACTGCCAGGAAGTGTGATTTATATTGCATATTATAAAACTCAACGTCTGTCTGTCTGTCCGTCTGTCTGTTAGTGCACTTATCACTCGAGAACCACTTATCCGATTTACGTGTTTTTTTAAATTCATAGCTATGTTCTCTGGCCAGGTTTTAGTATATATTTTGTTACGTAAAGTTACATAAGGAATAAGCAGTGACGATAATAGTGAATCAAGTCGGAAGAAAGTTTTGCCGCCAGCGCGCTCTCTTGCAATACGCTGTCTAAACGGTTAAAGATAGAACAATATCATGTGGTAAAGAATTGTGTATAGTAAAAAATACCTTAAAAAAACTCCACAGTAGCATACATTTATCAACAGAGAAATACTAATAAGCGTTTTTACCATTTAATTCACAAGTAACATTCAATGACGAAGTTTTTCACCTTGCACTCTTTGAAATTGAAAAGCAAGTGCAGACATTGTCAGGAAAAAGTATAAAAAGGATGGACTTTATTTAAAAAAAAATTTAAACAATAATTCTGTAGTCTACGCGAGCGGAGCCGCGGACGCAGATAGTTTTTAATATAGATCGCAGGCTTTCACGGCCGTTGTCATAAAATGTCTGGTCTTGAGCCACGTCAAGTGGAGTGGAGATACTTGGGTGGTTCGAGGTCTTCAGAGCCGATTTGAACCGGTTCAAATAATGAATTAAAACCGAGGGAAAATAGATGTGTTGGTAATGCCTAGTGTGAAATAGTTCACAAGCAAAATATTATTTAACTGAGTGCGCTTGATTGTGGTGCGTGGTCCCTTTGATGTAATTTCCTAGACTTGGTTAAGGTTCGTTTGCAAGAGGCGGAAGAATGGTCCGAAAGTATAACTTTAGAAGGGCTTCGGAAAAGTTGGAAGTAACCGTGAATGGACCACACCTTAAGTTCAGCCATCGACTGAAGATGAGGTAGACCGATCTCGCTGGCTGCGCACGAACAATCTCCGTGTCCCGACATTGAACTGCTTCTCTGCCAACACGTCTAGCGAAAACGGCATGGTTTGGTTTTTATGTTAGAAAAATGATCTGTAAAAAAAAAATACTTTGAGATGTATGAATAATTCCTCTAAACAATTTGTAACGCAGTTTGATTAAATTCAAATTGGTAAAGGTATTTTATTCATATAATAGTGCTTGTAATTAAAAAAAAAATTAACAAATACTTTCATCGCGATTGACCATGTGGCTTTGACAGTTATGTTCCTTTGGGGTAGGTCAGTGTTGGGCGCATGCGCAGAAGACGAATAAATGGCCTAACTCATACACTGAAGAGCCAAAAAAAAAAAAACTGGTACACCTGCCTAATATCGTGTTGAGCCCCCGCGAGCACGCAGAAGGACGACGTGGCATGGACTCGGTTAATGTCTGAAGGTATGCAGGAGGCATTGAAATCTGCGCCAATTTGAGAAAGTGTTACACGTCTGTCATGTGTAATGATTCTTGTCAGTGGTCGTTTGTCCCGTTCTTTCACGATCTTTTTCCGGTCGCAGCGATGTCGAAGATTTGATGTTTTACCGGATTCCCGATATTCACGGTACACTCGTGAAATGGTCGTACGCGAACATCCAAATGTTATCGCTACCTCGGAGATGCTATGTCCCATCTCTCGTGCTCCGACTTTAACACCACGTTCAAACTCACTTAAATCTTGATAACCTGCCATTGTAGCAGCAGTAACCAATCTAGCTGCCGACCGCATCTCGTTACTCTGATTGGTTCCATACCTCTGTTATTTTCATACGCACGCCTATACCAGTTTTTTT
>NQII01003962.1:3036-231441 GCA_002778355.1 Clitarchus hookeri
TTTTTTCTCCCTGTCTTACTAAATATTAGTTATAAATGAAATATTGTAATTTATAGATCAAACATAAGCACAAGTTAAATTTAACCAAAAAAAGGTACTTTTATGTTACTACTAGTATAAAACGCTTGCGTTACGTGACATATTTAGGAATCAACCAAACACGACATACAAGGGATGTTTTTTTCAAAATTTTGATTCAAAGAGTGCGAGGAAACCGCGAATAGACTATACATGCGCCGCTGTAGCACGCGCTCCGGACAATACCAATACCCTTGTGCGGTCTACAACAGCGGCCGCAACCCTCCTTGCTCTGCGTAAACAAGCGGCCCTCCCCCACAAGTCGGCCGGCGACTACAGCCTCTATCGCGACCGAGAGATCTGGACCGGCCAGCCTCCCACACGCAGAGCGCAACATGCATGCGCTCCCACGGCCTTGTTCCGACTCCTTCCACGCGGCTGCCAAAAGCCGATACCACAGTCTATGGATTCCGTGCTGCTTAGGGGTCCGCCACCACTTTGGCCGCACAGCACGGAGCAGCAAGAAGCGACATTTCGCTGCTCCCGCATGACGTGTGGATACCTATAGTCTATTCGCGATATCGTCATACTTTATTTATTAAACCTTTGAAAAATCATCCTATGCGTCACGTGTTTGGTTCATTTCTAAATATGTCGTGTACCACAAGCGTGTTATACCTGTGTTATAATAATAGTATTATATTTCTGGTTAAATTTAACTTTAAGTTATATTTTACCTATGAATTATATTATTTTATTTTTAATTAATATAAATAAAAGCAGGGAGAAAATAGATGTGTTCGTAACACCTAAACTTGAAAGTGAACATTTGAAATTCTGTTTCTTTCGTAAACGTCACAATACGCCTAATTCATCATTTACTGATTTGCATGGTTTATATCTACGGCACATTATATTGTTACAAGATACCTGAGGGGCATATCTGAGTTCGTGAGGGATCGAGGTCTTAATAAAAATAAAATAACTAAATTTTATTTTTAATTTATTCCCACAACTATTATTACTTACAGCGTTATCTCTGTATATCCACTATTACTCTTTTTATTATTCAATGAGTGCAGTATTTAATGTCTATTTGAACTCTAATTAAAGTCATTCTCAATGTATCTGTTTGTTTATAGTCAATTAGCTCACATTCATCATTAACACATGCTCAGTCTGTGTATTGCCATCATTTGCAATGTCTTACACCCACACATCCAGTCTAATAATCCAATATACCAGTCGCACTCTCTCCACTGCAGCTTTGTTCGCAGTCGCAAATTTCCTCTTTCTGACCAGTTCCGTTGTCTATCGCTTAGCGTCACAGAAATCGCACTGACTCCCGACTCTCATAAAAGTCGCGGCTCAGTGGCCCGACGCGCCCGAGAGAGACAAGGATGATCGAAACCAGAACATTCTTCAGATAAACGCAGAAATCCAATCTGCCGAAGGTCAGGAGTGCGCGAGCTGCACAAGGCTTATCGCGGCGCCACGCGCTGCGGAATGTCTGCGTAAGCTGGCCTTTGCCTTCGTGGCCCGTTCTTCGGTTACATGCGTGTCCTTCACACATTTCCGCTCCCGCAAGCGAAGCGAAGCAACGAGCGCGTAACAATATGTTGCCAGTCCATGAAGCTGTGGTTAATCAGACTGCTGTAGTATACATTCAAGTCCTGGTTTATATTCCCGTAAGTAAATGAAGTTTGAGCCAGGTGAAATATGGTCGTATAGAAAACTAGTCGGTACTACTGGCAATTTACGTGTACTTGGTCATGCACAGCTTGTATGAGCATAAGGTATAATAAAGTTATTACTTGTATTTGTGTTTTAATTATGTATGACTAAATTATTATGATTTTAATGGCAGGCAGGTAGTTAGGGCCTAAGTTATCGTCGGAGCGAGGTCATTATAAATGGAGCAAGTTGCTGAGAGAAGTAAGAACTGGGATAAAATCGGCTATGGCTACGGTTCTGTTCTTCTCAGGTTGGGAAGCTCAGTGCTAATACGTAGTTTGGCAACTAAAATTTTCCGCTTCCAGTTAACACTGGTGTCGCGTATGTACAGAATTTCTATGTTTTGTATGAAATAGAATGGACTGATTGCAATTTTCATAAAATAAATGTCATTGTGTAAAATACCTCAATTTGTATTAGAGACTAAACTTCGTTCTTCGCCATAAGGTAGGACATTTAATGACATATATCCAGTTGTTATTCTGTCGTAAAATTATACTTATTTTATACTTATTAACTATATTTTATATTATACTTTATTTAAATGCGATACCATGATCGAATAGTTCCTTCTGATGATAGTTAACTATATTTCACATCAAATTCGTATTTTTTCACACTAATGTAAGCGTCTTTATAAATTCCCAATGCCAAACACATCTGTATTGTTACAGGCGGCGCCTTTGCCTTCGTGACTTCACTTACCCTCCTCGGGCGCGTGCTGATTTCACTGGCAACTGAAGAACAGCTAAGCAGAATAACAAACTGACCGTGACGGATAAGGCTATCGGGACTCATACCAATTCCGTCCTTGGTAGACTTGAATGTATGGTGTTATCGTTGCAAGAATGTTCTGGTCATCGCCTTCCCCTACTACAACGCAACGCGGGGTGCGGGGAATCTTCTGAACCGGGCCCACTGATATTTACAAGGTGCGGCGGGCCTTCAAGTCGAAAGTCTGAGCCTTGTACGGCTTTAAGCGCCGGGTGTGTGGGACCAACCAGCGAAGCGTCGAGCCATCGGTGACAGTGACTAGTGGAAGTGAATACTGCGATCATTTGTACAGTGTAGAGTGAGACTGACCGGCAGGTCTATGAAACTAAATGCGTGAGTGAGAGACATTTGAAATAATGGCCAAAAAACAATTCGAATGAATATGTGTTAATATTGTCACGGTGCAGGTTGTTCTCCTAATCATTTCCATATCTGCAACCCGCATCGTTGCGTACTGTGGTAGGGGCGTTTAACATGTACAGTTCAGATGGTAGATTACGATACTTTCTTAATTATTATTAAACACAGTCTCAATTAATTCGCTGCGCATAACATCATTTTAGAAGATTGTAACACCTAAGCCTGAGTACCATTGCCAGAGAAGCCCGTATAAAATTATCTTAAGACATTAACATTACAGGTCGTCTACCTTAAGGGGGCCTACCTTAATCTTAAATTTACAAGATTCTACATTACCTCCTCGTATGTCCCTCTCGACCCGAGGAGAGAGGGCGACAACTCCGTTGGCTGGTTTGACCACACATATCGCTGTCACTTCACTGTAATCCAGCCGTTTCCGCGTGCACACACTGATCTACGCGTTTTCCCGTGGTGCCTGAGCCAACGCCGTAATTAAACAACATCGCCCTAGGCAGGGCCCAAGACCTGCCTAGGCGTAACCCGCGTTCTTCGCGAGAACACAAACGATCTCCTATCCACACCAAGTGCGACCACTCTCTTTGGCGTCTGGTCAACGACTCCCTGACCTCGTAATAGCGCGCCACCTCGCGACTCGCTAGCCGACATTGCTGATTTGCGACACTTCAACCGCTGAACCCTGGGTCCGGCCAGTACCACGAGTCCACGTATTTTACAACAGGCTGAGCCGCATCGCGCCAGCGAAAACTGCATACTTCGCGGAAGTGGAATACTGAACTCCCCGGGCGGAGAGTGCCCTCCGCGAATTGTCAGCTTCACACACACGACAATGTCTTGACTACTGTAAACTTCCGCATCCCACAACTTCCTCAGTCGCGGCAAAGATATTCGAACACAGAATAGCGACAAATCTAGACTTCCAAAAATTTTCCCCGACAATATTAAGCGCGAATTAAGAACCTTTTGCAGGTATAAAGTCATTGAGAGGAATTTAACTAAAATTGAGAATTGTCATTAAATATTGCGCTTACTGAGAATAGTATGTATTAATAGTAGAAAATGGTAGTTTGATATTGTACATAATATATGTGTGTGTGTGTGTGTGTGTAATTTTATAGCATTATAAATACGTGTTAAAATTAAATGTATTAATTTTATTTTTATTAATACTTTCATCCCTCACGAACTCCGATACGCCCCTGACATTCTGTAACAGTATGTCTACTGTTTACTCTTGTAAACAAAGTTCCCGGTGGAACCGGCGCTGGATTCACCAAACCTTCCCTCCAGGTGGCCGATACCTATTAAAAGGTAATACCTGAAGCGCTTATTTCTACTTTTACTTTTACTCAATTGGAGGTCGTGAATAATGGTTACAAATTAAAGTTAATATTTAATATTTTGTCTGGGGCAAGTATACATGTATCTCAATTCGAGCCAAACAAAAACTTAAATAAACATTATTTCTTAAATTACCGTCAGCTTAAAAGCGACCTCTTTGGAACACTAACGCACCTTGTGCCTATGCCAAACTCTCCCATGATGATTCTCGTTTCGTTCCCAACTTGAGAGTAATAAACCTGATCCATGGCCCGTAGTACGAAACCATCCCAGCATGGGAAACCGAAATCAGGGAATTGAATCCGGGTTTTCCTCAATGCAAATCCAGCGTGTTACCATAATGCCACTTCGCTCAGTTTTTCCTAGTCGTTTTATTATTATTATGAGTTTCTTTTTATGACTAATAAGACAGACGTAGGAAAGCTGTAAGACGTACGGGCACGTATAATCTTATTGTTTTAGGTAATTATATTTTGTGGACATGGCCAATTGCGTTGGCATAATTTTATTACTCTTTAATAATTTAAAAAATTTGAGTTTTAAAAATTAGCCTTTCTACTTACTGCGATTATGCAATATACTGTAAAAGTTATTTAAGAATATTTTATAATCTCATAATTGAAATATTTGAAAAAAAAAAAATAAAAAAAAATAAAAAAAAATATGGCCTTCAAACTAAATACCTTTCTTAATATGAGGCGAAAGAGACAGGCCCTATGCGAAACCAGGGGGCTGTCGTACACATTGGACACAGACCTGTCGTTCATTACCACTCTAATTAATGAAATTTCTTTATCATAGGCTGTTAACGGTAAACGGAGCACTTTCAAAAGCCCTGCTTAAGATCTACTTGTATGCACATTATGTATTCGTACACCATATGTATTATGTGCCTTATCATTTTATTCATGCGTTAGTAAAATAAAATTGTAAAATTATTAGAAATTTTTTTTTTTTTCAAATGTGTCAATTTTTGCACTTGCATGCGATAAGAAACCGGAAAGCAAATATAAATCATGTCAGTATTTACAAATGTTTACCTGGCATTTTAAATTCAACTTTAATGCATGGAACTACTTTCCCTCCGTCATTACCAACTTTCCGGCGCAACGAGATTTTCCAAAGGTTGATTTAAAAAATACTCAGTTAACCGTGAACAGCCTATAAGTACAAGTAATCCTCCGTTAACTCAAGGATACAACTTTCGACGTCGAGTTTATGTTAGTTTTGCTCTAATTTCTGGAAAGCTTAGGTCCTTAACACCGTAATCTGCAGTAAGTCCTTACTTAGCTTGCCTTCTGTTACACGTCAAGCAGTTTCGCACTTGTTTCCTCTGTGATTACTGGAAGTAGCGTACAGGGCAATAACAATGTCATGACGGCTGCATCCTGCAGGAACCACAAAAACATCAGCTTTCAAAACAACTTCGACACTTATCTTATCAAACCCAACCAGCTACGGCCAAATTGTCCTGAACGTTGGCCAAGGAAGCCCACAGAGGAGATAATTTGATTTCGATTTGGCTCCTCTCTCTCTCTCTCTCTCTATCACCCCCCACGCTTTCGCTCTGGCTGCCTCCCACGGGGATGTTAAGACGGAAGTTGGANTCTATCACCCCCCACGCTTTCGCTCTGGCTGCCTCCCACGGGGATGTTAAGACGGAAGTTGGAAGACACTTGAGTTTCAGCTTTCACGGACGAGAGCTGTCGGTAGAGTTTGCGAAATCAATATTGCTCACCATCTTTCGGAGCAGTCACAAGAAGGGCTGGGAGACGTCTCTGGGATTACCGCGCTTGTTTAATGTCGTGATGCTACACCGTACTTGTGCTTTCAACATACATGACAGCTTTTTTTACTGTACATAGGAAAATCTATATGTGCACATGTATTTGTTGACATTCCATACGCACGTACTTTACTTATCGTGAAGTTTCTTTGCAGCAGTAGTAAATTTTCAGTTACAAGCTGGGTATGAGCGAAACGTGAAAAGTGAGAAGAAAAAATGAGGGTCATTTTTATTATTGCCAAACGTTTGGTGTTGGCAGACCCATGAATCTACCGCGTGATATTGTGCGGGGCAACCCACCAGCTACAGAACAGTGATCCATCATGCAATGACAGTACACGTTGATACTGTACACATCACTCTACAGAACATGCATACGAGCTGAACTAGCGGTCAATACCAGGGGTTGACAACACCCATTCGCTGGCATGCGGTCGCGCACCAAAGAATACTACCTTCCACATTATTCAGCACCTCTTCGACTACTGCGGTAATCGCAGCATGCATTTTCTGCTACGATATCTGCAACCAACACAAGAAAATACGCTAGACTTATGGAGCCAATGCAACCAAACATCCCATAATACAAAATTATCCGTATAATTTCTTCACAGTGTTAACTTCTCTACACGACTCTGGTATTACAATCGACGTTGTATTACAATACACGTTGTATTTCTAAGGCCCGGATAACGATGAAAAACGTGTACTTAATGAACGCGTACATGCCGAGTTTAAAGAAGGTATTTCTACGAAACAGTTCATGGTCATCGTTTAAGTGTCGTTTAGGAACATCCTCGATATATGAACGTGTACGAAATAGCGGTATTTTATTTCGTGTCGTGGACTACGGCCTTTAATAAATATAATTAGAGGAGAAAATAAGAATAAAATGCAGTGTGTTGTACTTATTTGACTATATAGTTTCTTAGATAAAACTTAAATTTTTCTTTTATTTCTTAAATAAAACTACGTCTGAATTACTAATATTTGCTAATAAGTCACTACTTCCATTAAATCAAGATTGGTTGGACATAAGACGAGTACATTTACTATGAATCATGCATTTCTGTAAAACGTGCTATACAAACATCTCTTACGTAAACTAAATTGATAATGAACCGACTTTAACGCGTTGTTTTAAAAGCTTTTAAATTAACAAATCGGTACTTAAAAAACCTTTCAATGGGTCGTACTGAAGTGACTGTCTGCCGTGGTTACAAAACTGTGTGTATAGCTTATAAAATGTAATTTTTGTGTCGTTTTGTATGAAGAATTTAAGAGGCTTAATATACGTAGTATTTCTCGATTGTCCTCTAAAAACTTTTTTTAGAGAGTAAAAATATTTTGTCAAAATTACGAGTATTTAACGATGAATTACTGGTATTAAAATTGCAGTACGTCGTATGGGGTCACAGCTGAAATTTGTGAACAGCAGGGTTGTCGAATAAAAACACGCCAGTTAAAGCGATCAAGACGCTAAAATTTTTTTCTAAACTTTTAGCATATTAAACACTTTTTTTGTTGTTATATGAGATAATGGTCTGAAAAATATATAGCAAATCAGAAGAATGATTATTCAAAAGAGAATTAAACGAGTTATAGGAAATGTAATTTTTTTTCCTACAAATCTCAAAATCGACCTAAATAGACTTGTTACGACACACCTAAAAATAACTTTTGATTTTATTTAGCCGAAAGAAGAATGTTTCTTGGAAATCGGTTATGTTGTTCACCCGTATTTTCAACGTTAACTTTTGAGATTAATTTCAAAGTCAAAATAGTTCGAAGTTGAACCTCTACCGCAGGTGAATCAAGTGTAGTGGAGTGGAAAGAGGTATGGATGGCCCTTAACATCAAGGTCTTGAGAGTCGATGAGGGTGAAACGAAGTATGTATCAGAGCCAGAATGCATGAGCGGGGATAACGGGAAATCCCCGAGAAAAACCCGCGGACCAGCGGCATCGACCGGTATGATTCCCACGTGTGAAAATTCGAGGGCGACCCCGCCGGCAAACGAACCCGGTTCGCCTAGGGGGGGAGGCGAGTCTCAACCAAGTGTTGGTTTTGAAATAAATTATAACATGCCACTTCTCTGGCATCTTTTAACACTTTAAATGAATCAAAACTTCGTGTTACAAAAACTTTGTGCTATTTGAACGAATTAAGATTTTAAGCCTGAAATCTCACATTTACGTTAAAAAAACGTGACGAATTGTACCCATTTTTCAAGTTATGTACTTTTCCGTCGACATCATGTCACGAAAGCATTAAATATTCTCAAAAACTAGGGAGAAAATTTGACTCCTGATCAGTCTTCAGTGCCTCTAGCGAAAAGGTGACGGAGAGTCTGTTGCTCGTGCTAGGGTCGAGTTTAGCGCTCGTGCACTTCTAGGCCTCTCAATAAGCCAAATATCTCCAGCAACGTGGAACACGCTAGCCTGAAGCTTACGACTCGGTAACCTTGGCCAGAGGATTCGCGCTTAAAATGTACGAGGAAATATTTGGTGCTAAGAGTTTGTGATAAATCAGAAAGTTCCCACAAAGATTCATTAGATATATGTTTTGTGGTTTATACCACATAGTTACGAAAAGAAAGAGCAGCCGATTCTGATAGCACATGCGTTATCTTTCTTTGCGTATTTTTTAATACTAATACATTTGTTAGTATGTAGATGTATGAATTTAAAAATAAAATACAAGAGCTCAGGTAGGTGCGCCGACGAAAGAACAAATAAACTTCATTAATCATAGATACATTGGAAAGGTGTACCTGAACGGATTATCTTTGAGAACGCTCGAGGACTAATTTGTATGCAGTGAAGCTGGCGATGCGAACTTGCCTGTGCGAGAGTGGTCCAGTCTTTGCTTGGGGTACGCTAGGTTTCTATTTTCCCAGGTTTCCCTGAAACATTCAAGGTGGATGCCGGGGTTGTTCCGTAATGCGTGCCCCGATTCTGATGGTTCGAGCTTTATTTGCGTTTCTGATTATCCCGCTAACGAGATGTAAAGTAATGAAACAGGTGCCGGAGAAGTAACTAGTCCATTAAATAATGTTCTTGATCAGCTAACTTTTTTTTTTTAATTTTAAGTTTTGCTTGGAATTCCTTTTTTATATACATTTTACAGAGGTGTAGGCCTAGCTCACTTTGAGAACATTTTTTTTTACACCTGCAAACTTGCATTACTGTGAGTTTGCGTTATTGTGATTACGTTGGCCTGGTCTTCGTTTACTCCGAGTTTTAATGGTAACGTTATAATTTCCTTTGTTTTTAAATTAGCCATTTTGTCAAGTATTTTTTCGTTACTTTTATTTTATGTAAAATAAATTCCTCGTGTTCCTTTTTTATACTCAATATTTTATGTACTTTTTACAATGATAAATTTTTAATACACTCAACTGCATGTTTTTTTAAAAATAAATTTGTATAGGGTGTTTTGTTAAATCTGTCTGAAAATGTAAAAAACTTTCGAAACCGTTTATGAAATTCTAATATGCTCTTGTACTATACTGCCTAGTGTCCTGAAGATGTGAAAAAGTTAGAAGTATTGGCTTTCAAAATGTGTTTTCCAGCACCTTACAAAGCAGAAAGCGCACCAGATATGTGAACATCTAACTGCAGTACCGTGGTAATAGCAAACAAAGTGAGCAATGATTGGGCGTTTGTGAAACTCTAAAACTCTTTCTAAAACTAAGATTGGCGTTACACAAAGTGTTGCTGCTAGTGTTGTGGACAGAACTTGGTTGTTGTCCAATACAAGTTGAGCCGCGGTGGTGTGGAGGTTAGACTACTCGCATCCCACCAAGGAGAACTGGGTTCAATTCCCAGCGGGGTTGATCCCAGAATTTTTCGTGTGGGAATCGTGCCGGACGATGCCACTGGGCGGCGGGTTTTCTCGGGGATCTCCCGTTTCCCCCACACTTGCATCCCGGAGTTGCTCCATACTTACCTCACTTCACCATCATTGGCTCTCACGACCTCGATGTTAAGAGCGGCCCAAATCTCTCCACTCAACTCCAATACAGGTTCTTTCCTCCTTGTAAAACGATTACCGCTGTCAGACACGGTGCATAATCTCAGGAAATGCACCAGCAACTGAGTAAACAGTAGTTATCGTTGTTCAACATGAAGGGTCCTTCGCTCTTGGCAGACAATGCAAACCTACGCAGCGAAAAGTGCGAAAGAAGAATAGTGACCTGATATAGGAATATAAGAAACGAAGCACCATTAGACTGTAACATTTTTACACACTTAAATCGCCTCCTAAAGACAAGGTGATCAAAAAAATCGCCGTGTGACTGTGTCGGGGTCACAGCTATGTGTTTTACATGAATGCGTCTGCTTTAGCGGGTAAGTTTTTATGTAGGGTATGGGAACGAAATGAATATAACGTAACGGGTACTTGGTGTCTATTGATCAAATCGACAGATCGAGACGAGGTCCTTCGTTCGGCATCAGAATCACTTCGCTAATACATCAGAGTCTACGTCCATAATTGCCGGTACACGCCGCGGGCCCCCACCCGCGCCTCGCGCATGCGTGGCACCAACTCAAGGCCATGCTCGCATAGTAGTCGTATACTCGATCGAACGAGACCACATTTATTTCAATCGTGTTATTAGTCACGAAGTTATAGTTTCGGGATGGATGACACTGCAAATGTTACATCTCCTTTTCCGTCCTGGCCGCCCACGTGCCGGTGTAATCTTAAAGACGTATTCACGTCAAAATAAACAATAATAATACAAAAAATGTGCCTTTGGAAATTTACTGCACCACGTGAGCTACGGCTCACCATGGAAGGGTGTGAGCCTTGGTATCGTTGGCAAATATGTGTCGCAGCGGACGGAGATTATTTAGGATAGTGCAAGTACATATGTTTACTCTAGTCCGAAACTCAGTAGTTATGTGATGCAATGAAACTACATTTATTAACGATCAACATAACATCTTCAGAAATAGATTAACTAAAAAAAACTCGTTTAAACTGCAACTTTTTTTTATGTTCACCATGTTCTTGTGAGAACAAAACCAGAGTATCTTAATAAATGTGTTTTCAGTGACACTGTTCGAACAGTTTGTAGAGAAGTTGCTGGGTATATTGGATATTCTGAATATATTTTGTAACTTCCAACGTGTTTAATTTGCTTGGCTAACATTTTTCTGAAAATGAAACGGAGGTAATCAAATCGTTTACTAGGTATTTACGCTACTCCACAGTTAAAAAACCAAACGTTATACTTTTTATTTGAAATAATAGCATAATAATTATGGTGTTGAGATGAGAGATTTTGGCAGCTCTTAACAACGAGGTCTTGAGAGCCGATGGAGGTGAAACGAGATGCAAATGGAGCAGCGCCTGAATGCAAAGACGGGGGAAACGGGGGGTCCTGAGAAAACCCGCCAACCAGCGGCATCGTCCGGCACGATTCCCACTTGTGAAAATCCGGGTGTGGCCCGGCCAGGGATTGAACCCGGTTCGCCTTTGTGGGAGTCGAGCAGTCTAACCGCTCAGCCACCGCGGCCCCAATTATTATGGAAAAATTTTACGAAACTTCTAAAACGCGATTAGTTTCTGGCAATGTAATCACCTTAAAATGCCTGGTTAAGTGTTATTTTATAACGTTCGCATTCTTGGTAACATTTGCTAACAGACATATCATTAAAAAAAAAAATATGCATCTGGTGCGCACTCAAACACACACAAATGTAGCGAAAGAAATAACTGCACGCAAATACGTCACTCTAGAGAAAGTTTTTCTTCGGATGTTTAAGAAAGGTGCACAGCGTGATTACCATTCCGTAGTTTCTCTAAAGTGATTTCCAAATACTTGTAGACGTCAGTAAAAGTGCTTACACTAGGTTCATAGTTTATTGTACACTTTCTAAATCGAACTCTGAAACTAAATTCCTGCCGTTCCTGCTTGTACTTCAACGTAAACAGTGAGGGAGTAATTACTGCCGTGTTGGAAATACAACTGAGAAAGCAGTTCCGGGAACTGAGGACTTGTTAATGTCTCATTAGTTTCCGCCAACAGTTCCACAATGTCTCTTCGTGGTAATTATGACGTTCACAGCAATCACAGGCAGTTAATAAGGAACTACATGGAAACATTATTCTTTTACATTACAAGTATATTAAGACGTTCACAGCAATCACAGAAGAAAAAAGAAAAGAGATAGTTGTACTTCTACAGGCAGTTAGTAAGGAGCTACATGGAAACATAATTCTTTTATATTACAGATAAATTAAAAAGTTTACGGCAATGTTAATTTGTACACTTAAAGGATGACTAAACTGGGCAGAGAAAATAAACCAAGGGGAGTTTTCTGAAGTACTCGGAAGCACAGAATGAATAAAATATATAATTTTATATCTACACGAAGTTGATTGGAAACTAGATGGAAGTATAATTTTTGACACTAAAAGTAAATTAGTGATAATTTTGCAGTACAGTGATGTGTAATACAAATTAACAATGTTATTTTTTAACATGCACTACTGCAGATTTCATAATATTGTAATAGTAACACTTTTAATTTGGTATTTTCCATACAAAAATGTGTTGTAAACATAATATATTCCACTTACAGTGTTACAAAAACTGTTTTGCTACTAGATTTAAAAAACATATTATTATAATCACATATTTTTTTTACTGTACATAAAATACCAAGGACTTTGATTTATGCCTTGTTGTCTTAAGCTTGTAAAGTGCAAAGCTGGTAAATAGTCACGGGATTTGTTTTCGCTATCGTGTATTTACTTAGCTTATGGCGAAGGTTATACGTAGTTGTACAGCTAACATAGTACAGAAACGCTGTAGAAAATACACATAACAATTTACCCCTATTAATGATGTCCAGTTTAGCTATGTATCAAGGACCTCCCTTGTAGTCCTCTAAAATTCCTATGGTAGGCTTACAGTTATAGGCTGTGAACACTTGTGAAAGCTCTGCTTAACAAATACTTTTCTCTTCATTTTTTACCCTTCTGCTACAAGTAAGAATTATTTTTCATGCGCCAGTAAAGAGAAAACGTGAAATATTTAATACCCTAAATAATGTGATAGTAAAAGTGTACCAATTTTCACTGTTAATGTTTATAAAGTTTTAAAAACATCAACTTGATTTGCCTTTTATATTTAAACATTAAACATTACATACTCAAAACAACTTCAAGACTTACATAATTAATTTAAAACTTAACTGCATTTATGCAAGTATCTACGTTAGCATAAATGCAGTTAACAATCTGTGACTTTTCCAAACGCTTACTTTACAGTGAACAGTATGTACAGTTTATTCGCAGTACCTTCACAATTTTTAAATCGAACCTTTGAAAAATCACCCCATGTATTACGTGTTTGAGTTTTTCTTAAACATGTCATGTGTCACAAGCGCTTTACACTTCTGCCACCATAGATGTATCTTATTTTTGGTTACATTGAATTGTAAATTATATTTTATTTATAAACCAAAATATTTCATTTGTAATTAATATGAATAAAAACTGAAAGAAACCAGGTATGTTGGCAATGCGCAGTAAGAAATAGTTTTAATGCAAAATTGTATTAAGGTAGTCGCCTACCTGGCACGTGGACTGAGTTGCAGCACTTTTGAAATACGCGTTTTTTTTTTCAACGAAATTAATATATGTGTCCCCAATATGTTAACATACGTGAAGAAAAAACCACAGACGAGGACGGAATGGTACTTTCAAGAGAGCACGAATGCTACGAATAATAGTTTTGCGTACTCTAATGAAAACGGCTTTTCCAGACTGCTGCTTCTTAAAACATACTATCCGGACACGAGCGAATCTACGATAAGCACATGTGTTGAACTNGCTTTTCCAGACTGCTGCTTCTTAAAACATACTATCCGGACACGAGCGAATCTACGATAAGCACATGTGTTGAACTTTGCTACAGACTTTCCACTAATAAAATTATGGGACCATTGCTTAAAGTACCATAGGTACTTGCAACACGCGAAAATATTGCGCGTCGGTTCAGAACGTTGCTCGTAGTGGCGATAGCGCACTTGAAGCGCGTGGCAGTGTCGCCCTTGTCGCCCCCGCGCTTCTGGGACAAAAACGCGATATCGCCAGGTAGCGAGCCGCCTTAAACTGAGTGCGCACAAAGGCGGCGCGTTGTCCTTTTGGTGTAATTTTCTAGACGTTCATTACGCTTATACAGTCAGCCGGAACCTCAGTTTCGGATACCCAACTTTCCAAACTAATGTTTTAGTAAAGTGTTTATGCCATAACACGAAACTTAACTTTGGAAACCTATGTTTTATATGTTAATTTATGCCGGAAATCACTGGTATCAAAAAAAATAATAATATTTGATTTATATTATGCTTATACGAAAAGGAAATTCGTTTGGCAGAAAAATCATAAATACGACTATAAAGTTTTTAAAGTTACATACATGATTTCGTTAAGCATAATCAAAAAGTGGTATTCCGTAACTTTTTAAGACGTCAAATATTCGTTGTTTTCGTTCTTACGTTAAAATTATATAAACACTCAGCTATTAGACAAATTATTTTGAATAAATTGAACATCTTGTTTTGCTTCTCAACAAATCCCAGAAATTCAGTTCACATCATAAGTTTCATTGTTTGTACCACACACGGAACCTAACATTCNGCTTCTCAACAAATCCCAGAAATTCAGTTCACATCATAAGTTTCATTGTTTGTACCACACACGGAACCTAACATTGATCGCGAAACTAGAATTACCAACCCCGGGTTTCGAGGTTCGGCGGAACTGCACTGTCGCGGTGGTTATACCCGTAGACTAAAGATGAGGTAGACAGACCTCGCNGGTTTCGAGGTTCGGCGGAACTGCACTGTCGCGGTGGTTATACCCGTAGACTAAAGATGAGGTAGACAGACCTCGCTGGCTGCGCACAACCAATCTCCGTGTCCCAACATTGAACTGCTTTTCTGCCAACACGAGTAGCAAAATNGCTTCTCAACAAATCCCAGAAATTCAGTTCACATCATAAGTTTCATTGTTTGTACCACACACGGAACCTAACATTCATCGCGAAACTAGAATTACCAACCCCGGTTTCGAGGTTCGGCGGAACTGCACTGTCGCGGTGGTTATACCCGTAGACTAAAGATGAGGTAGACAGACCTCGCTGGCTGCGCACAACCAATCTCCGTGTCCCAACATTGAACTGCTTTTCTGCCAACACGAGTAGCAAAAACGGAATGGATTGGATTTGAGGTTAGAACACTGTTTAGTAAACATGTGCTTCGAGATGTTTGTATACTTCCTCTAACCAATTTGGAATGCAGTTAGATTAAATTAAAATTGATGAAAGTGTTACATATATAAAAAAATTCCTTGTCTTTTGAAAATTAAGATATAAACAAGCACGTTCATTACTGTTGACCGTGTGACTTTAACAGCACGCTCCTTTGGGATAGGTCAATGTCGGGCGCATGCGCAGAAGACGAATAAAGCTGGACTCACAACCATCCGTCGCATCCGTCTGTCACCCTTCCGTCCGGCGGTCACGTGATCTTCAACCAATCGCAGGGCAACTTTTTTTTCTATCTGTCCATCCGTCAAATATTTNGACCTCGCTGGCTGCGCACAACCAATCTCCGTGTCCCAACATTGAACTGCTTTTCTGCCAACACGAGTAGCAAAATCTGAATGGATTGGATTTGAGGTTAGAACACTGTTTAGTAAACATGTGCTTCGAGATGTTTGTATACTTCCTCTAACCAATTTGGAATGCAGTTAGATTAAATTAAAATTGATGAAAGTGTTACATTAATAAAAAAATTCCTTGTCTTTTGAAAATTAAGATATAAACAAGGACGTTCATTACTGTTGACCGTGTGACTTTAACAGCACGCTCCTTTGGGATAGGTCAATGTCGAGCGCATGCGCAGAAGACGAATAAAGCTGGACTCACAACCATCCGTCGCATCCGTCTGTCACCCGTCCGTCCGGCGGTCACGTGATCTTCAACCAATCGCAGGGCAACTTTTTTTTCTATCTGTCCATCCGTCAAATATTTNTCCGTCCGGCGGTCACGTGATCTTCAACCAATCGCAGGGCAACTTTTTTTTCTATCTGTCCATCCGTCAAATATTTCTGAAACGGATGAGCCACCGCCTTCTAACGACATTCCTTAGACAAGAATACGCACTTTAAAATAAAATGCAATGTGGCGGACGTGTTTATTTATCTTTGGTGGTAAATTCGGGAACGTTAACAATAATTCAGAATACATTATTATCACGTAAAAAATTTATTTCTGCGAAATGTTTCTTTCTTGAAAATGTATTTCCGAGCAAATATACCTTCAACTAAAGAAGGATCACGATGTTAAGTTGTCACGCTGAAATTTCGCCGTACAGAAGGATTGACACGGACGAGGGATTGCTGTGAATCGCTTTCTACTGACGAACGAAAACACAGACGAATGACTGACTGGCGGACGGATGGACGACTGACGGGTGCGACGGATGGTTGTTGAGTCCAGCTTAACCTCGTCTCTAGTCTTAGGTTATACCACACACAGACTTTAACAGGGTTGAGGAACATTGGGAGTAACCACCGACTGCAGTCGGAAGTCCCCGAGGACGTGACTTACCACGGCCGTGGCCAGCGGCCTCGCAGTCCTCCCGGAGACGGCAGCGGCGGCGACTTCCATCTAGTCGCTGTTAGCGGAGACAACGGGAGGCGCTCGCCTAGCGCGCGGCCGTCATATAGACTGCCCTGCCGCGGCGAACAGCGCTTTCCACTCCGGCCCGCGTGCGAGCGACACGCGCCTATCGCGACGGACGCGNGACAAATTTCCGTCTTCTCAGGTTGTCTTCAACATTGATTCGCCCATCACCAATAGGTAGGTACGTAAACATGTAGGTAGGAATGTCTACCTACTGGCAGCTATTAAATTTAAATAGGTAATTCCGTGTTAGGGAAATTTCGCCTCAGTGCGTCAATTTTAAATATAGNACTGGCAGCTATTAAATTTAAATAGGTAATTCCGTGTTAGGGAAATTTCGCCTCAGTGCGTCAATTTTAAATATAGGCGTTTCAAACAAAATGTATTCTTCGTGAATTTTTTAGGATAAGATAATTACGAGCGTATATTTTCAATACAGATAAACAGTATGTACTTTTTTTTGTAAAACATAAATTCTTAAAATTCATTGCAAACATGGTGTACGTGTTATGGAAACATCTTCGCTGTAGGAAACTTCTGAAAAATTCGTGAAGAATACATTTTGTTTGAAACGCCTATATTTAAAATTAACACACTGAGGTGACATTTCTTTTTATCATGGGATTTCCTATTTCAGTATCGCAGCTGCCAGCCGGTAGGCAGTGTCCTTAACATTTCGTCGACAGCGAGCTCACGAGAGACGGCACAAGTTGCCAATACGCCTCCTCTCTCGGTTCAATTGAGGCGTCCCGAGTTGCAAAGGCGAACCTATAAAACCGTATTTATTTTGTTTACAGTGTCCATGACATTATGGATGTGTACGTAAGATTCCATTATAGTCCATTCACGGTTACTTCCAACTTTTCTGAAGCCCTGCTAAAGTTCTACTTATAGGATATTCCTCCTNCCATTATAGTCCATTCACGGTTACTTCCAACTTTTCTGAAGCCCTGCTAAAGTTCTACTTATAGGATATTCCTCCGCTTCATTCAAACAAATCTTAACCAAGTACAGAAAATTACACCAAAGGGAGAACGCATCGGATTAGTGCTCACTCAATGTAATATTATTTTGCATAAGAACTATATTTTTCCAGCGTTACCAACACACCTATTTTCTCCCTGTTTTTATTCATATTAATTAATAATGAAATATTAAAATTTAAAGATAGAATATAAGTAAAAGTTCACTTNAGAATATAAGTACAAGTTCACTTTAACTAAAAATGAGGTACATCTACGATAACAACACAACACGTCATACATGGGGTAATTTTTCAAAGGTTTGATTTAAAAAGTGTGAAGAAACCGCGAATATACTATACGAGTTAGCCTATAGTAGTCTGACAAAAGCACTGAGACCAAATTGGTGGGCTGGGTTACAGATGAGCGATACCCGTCAGAGTGCAAGAGGTGAACTGTACACTATCCTGACCTTGAAGACTATAAAAACAATGTGGAGGGTTAGCCACTGCCCCGTACNGCAAGAGGTGAACTGTACACTATCCTGACCTTGAAGACTATAAAAACAATGTGGAGGGTTAGCCACTGCCCCGTACTCCTGATAAGATTAGTGTAACAGTCGGCAATGTTACCTTGGTTATTTCAACAAAAAAACGAAGACCAATGATTATAATAAACAGTACGGACTTTTGTATATGCAGCGTGAGAACTTTAGCTTCGAGCTGTAAAAGTGGTTTATTGCGAAAGTACACCGCGTATTGTAACACTACTTGTTTTCGCAATAGGATGGTAATGTAGCAGTGGTAGGTTCACGCATCTGACGACACCTGTATGCGATAATGCGATTTCGCCCCTACAACTTTGCAATATTTCGAACTTATTAACTTATGAACGTTGTTTTTCTCATTTAACGCATTCCATGAGTTCGCTCTAACTACTTTAAATGACTCACATAGTTATTAATGTGTTGTTTATATTTAATTTTTCAATAGACCCGCGCTTTAAAATATATGTGTATAATANATGAGTTCGCTCTAACTACTTTAAATGACTCACATAGTTATTAATGTGTTGTTTATATTTAATTTTTCAATAGACCCGCGCTTTAAAATATATGAATATAATATTTTGACTAACAGAATTCATATATATTTAGTTAGATCAAAACTAGGTGAGAGAAAGTGTACAAACGTTCCAGAGCACGTTTGTGCATAATCAGTGTTCTAACATCGTATGCAATCCACGTTGTTTTGATAGCGCTATTGGCAGTAGCAAACCAATGCTTGGATACGGAAGCATGCGTATTTTACCCCGTTTTCTGTCAGAGCTACTCAATTAACGACCCGCGGACCACATGCAGCTTGCCAGACTCGTCAAACTGGCCCGCAGGCTAAATATTTTTCGGCAATTATTTTTTAAAATTTATAGGGCCTACTTTTGAACAAAATTACAACAGCTTAAAACATGTAATATAATTATATATTATTTTACTTAATAAAACATCTCTTAAATAAACTATGCATAAATAAGCCACGACTTTGTAATGAACTAGGGTGGCTCGTAAAGCATTGTAATGATGTGTAACCGCTCGACGGGAAAACTAGTTGAGCAGTCCTGCACGGTGCAAGCAAGAGATCCTGAGTCCCTTGCCAAGGCGCTGCGGCCGTGTTGGGTCAGAGAAAGGTTTATCCTACTCCGGTTAGGAAGAAAACTTAGATCTCTCATGGGAGCTTTCAGCATAGGAAAGACTTCCCGCCGCAAGATGTGTTGGTGTTTTGAAGAGGTCGCTTTTCAGCTAGCGTAAATGGAGAAATTNTAGGAAAGACTTCCCGCCGCAAGATGTGTTGGTGTTTTGAAGAGGTCGCTTTTCAGCTAGCGTAAATGGAGAAATTCTATTTATTTGTGTGATTAGTCAAAATTGTTATATACGTTTACCTCAGCCAAACTAATCAAATTCACTTTGTAAATATTATTCACCCCTCCAATGGTGTTTACAAGAGCAAACTGTTAAAATACAAATATTTTCTGCGTTTAACGTTCATAAACAAGCTTATTTTAGTAAAAAAAAAAGCTAATAATTTGACAGCGAAACAAATATAACTGTCATTTAAAGAAATTTTTTGATTATGTTGTCACTTTTAAATAAACCAATTGTGTAAGACAATACTTAAATTTTACTACCGAATATTTAAAAAAATGTTGACACGGTTCGTTAAATTTTCACTCTCATGAAAAGAACAAGGTTTATTCTTTACATAGGCCCTAACAAAATACAAAACGGAAGATTTTACACAATTATACGCTCTTCGAGGTCCTTTCTCAAAAAAAAGACCAAATGCTTCAAATATCTGAGCGCCTTGAATATTTTTTACAATGGCGTTGAACGAGATGAATGGGGAAGTAAAGAGAAACACGTCCATGAACTGCTCCATTGGGTGTATAGAGAAGTAGGGTGAAAAATCGTTTTGGGTTCAATAATATCCGGTTCTGCTCGTCGGGCGATTTCACAAATGGATGCCGTGAATGCTGCCATGGCGTTTTGTACACGCCAGAACTCCGGGTTCGGATTCCTCAATACTTTTGGCAGCGTTATTATGTGAGCACGAACACACACTGTCAGCAATTTAAGTAAATTAGGAGAGACGTATACGGAAATGTTCAAGTAGTTATACTGGAACACGTCAGGTAAATAGTAAACTCCAAAGTGTTTCCTGTATTCAGAAATGCGGAATTTCTCCTTAAGGGGTATGGTAAACCATCATCTTAAATTTACCGACTTGTCGACGAAACTAGTTATTCAGAGCCAGCGTATATCGAATTTATTGGCACGTCAAGATCCTAATAAAAGTCCCCTACATATTTTCACATTATTAAAAACCAGAGTCTTTATAATTCTCTAACTACTGACGGAAATTAATAAAATATATCTTATTATACACTATCTTCCGTCATTAGTCAGACAATAATCAAGGAATTGTAAATATATAGCAATGTAAAAAAGGGTAGCAGACTAGAGGTTAACGTGCCAAAAATTTCGATACACACTCTGAAAAACAAGTTGTGACGACGAATAGGTAAATATGTGTAATAAGTTCGACCTTANCAAAAATTTCGATACACACTCTGAAAAACAAGTTGTGACGACGAATAGGTAAATATGTGTAATAAGTTCGACCTTAGTGCACCATTACTCTGAACCTCAGGTACTGGAGATGGTCATTGTTAAGAAAACACATACAGAAAATTATTATTTCTAAGCAAATAAGTTAGTCACGCCTATTAAAACTACAGAAAACATTGAAAGATAGCGAGCAACCAGTGAACTTCAAAACCTAACACTATATACACTGGAGAGCCAAAAAAAAACTGGTATAGGCGTGCGTATGCAAATAACAGAGGTATGGAACCAATCAGAGTAACGCGATGCGGTCGGCAGCGCCTATATAAGACAACAAGCATCTGGAAAAGTTGCTAGATCGGTCACTGCTGCTACAATGGCAGGTTATCAAGATTTAAGTGAGTTTGAACGTGGTCTTATAGTCGGTGCACGAGAGATAGGACATAGCATCTCCGAGGTAGCGATAAAATTTGGATTTTTGCGTACGACCATTTCACGAGAGTGTATCGTGAATATCGGGAATCCGGTAAAACATCAAATCTTCGACATCGCTGAGGCCGGAAAAAGATCGTGAACGAACGGGACAAACAACGACTGACAAGAATCATTAAACGTGACAGATGTGCAACCCTTTCTCAAATTGGCGCAATTTCAATGCTGGAGCATCAACAAGTTCCAGCGTGCGAACTATTCAACGGACCATCATTGATATGGGCTTTCGGAGCCGAAGGCCCACTCGTGTGCCGTTGTTGACTGCACGACACAAAGCTTTACGCCTCGCTTGGGCCCGCCAACACCACCATTGAACTGTTGATGACTGGAAACACGTTGCCTGGTCTGACGACTCTCGTTTCCAATTGTATCGGGCGGATGGACGTGCACGGTTATTGAGACATCCTCATGAATCCATGGAACCTACATGTCAACAGGGGACTGTTCAAGCTGGTGGAGACTCTGTCATGTTATGGGGCGTGTGCAGTTGGCGTGAAATGGGACCTCTGATACGTCTAGTTACGACTCTGACAGCCGACAGATACATAAGCATCCTGTCCTATGAGCTGCCTCCCTTATGTCCATTGTGCATTCCGACGGACGTGGAAAATTCCAGCAGGACAATGCGACACCCAACACACGTCGAGAGTTGCTTCCGAGTGGCTCCAGTAACACTCTTCTGATTTAAGACACTTCCATTGGCCACCTAAGTCACCAGATATGAACATTATTGAGCATATCTGGGATGCCTTGCAACGTACTGTTTAGAAGATATCTCCACCACCTCGCACTCTTATGGATTTGTGGACTTCCCTGCAGGATTCATGGTGTGAATTGCCTCCTGCATACCTTCACACATTAGTCGAGTCCATGCTACGTCGTCTTGCGGCACTTCTGCGTGCTCGCGGGGGTCCTACACGATATAAAGCAGGTGTGCCATTTTTTTGGCTATTCAGTGTTGTATGCATACTGATCAGGAAGTTTTTGTAATGTAAGGTTTTTCTGTCATTCGAAACTAAACACTTTCTCCCCTTGAACATCAGTTTGACAATTTTTATAAAAGGACTGAGCTTTCAGTTTGTGAACTGAAAGTTCTGTCTCAAGCTTACTTTTAATCTCGTCATCAGGACTTAATTTCAGATTTTCTTTGTGCATTAAGCAGAATGAGCAAGCATCACTAGCTGATGAGCCAAAGTCAATGTTGTATTCGTTATCAAAGATGTTACGAAAGAGTTAATAATTTACTTGTAGGTTTTGAGCAACTTTCTCGTTGTACATCCCACGAAATTTAGCTATAGAGAGTTCACAAGTCAGATACTGTCTGTGGAAATTTTTCCCAGCGGTAATGTTTCTCTACAGAGTGAAGAGATTCAATATAGGTCTTAACTGCAGCTCTCTTGGCTACATAATACCTGGACCTTTTATCCCCTCCCCTTTTCTATTCAGTTGTGCAGCCAGTCTCAAAAATCTTTTACATAAATTGTAGACCCGATATCTGGAAACTCCATGTGTTTCAGTCAACGTTTTTTTGCAGGCTTGCACACTTGAAACTACAATATTACGCTCATGTTTAAAGAAATAATTTACAGTTAGCTATCTTTGATTTGGTGTGTTATGAGGCCTATGGCGGTGTGGCGTTTTAACTGTCACATGTTTCAGAAGAAATCATTTTGAATTTGCCTATATGTTTTGCAGCAAACATTTTGATTGATCCTACGCACGCCTTGAATACCCAGTTCCTTACACTTGAAGGAGTCTCCCTTGTTTTTGCAAGTTGGCATCTTAGGCAAGGCTTTACAAGAATACCTGGAACAAAAACCACATGGGTCAAAATCACAAAATGGAAAGCTTTCGCAGTGAAAATAAATACAAATTTTTGTATGACTAAGGTAAATGTACAATTTGTAAAGACTTTTGTCCGATTTCCATGTAAGCTTATTTCTTACCTAGAATGAAAACCGGGTCGCTTTTTTAAGTAGCAGTTAATAAAAAAAAATTGTTAATATGAAAAAAATGTGCTTGTGGTTTTACTAACAAATAATTGTTTTTAAACTATATGTAATGTAGTTTAATTCTTTACATTACAACCCATATTTGTGTGACATTGTTAGTTCAATATTGAATTGCATAATTGTGTGGTTCTAACCTTATTCTCTTGGCAACAGCTTTCCCCCCAGATTCAGAATTCTTCCATTTTTCGTGGCTATTCCATTCGGTGCACGTGTTATTAGATCACCCTCTGCAACTCTTTCTTCAGTCTCCATAAAGAAATAACTGATACACTAATCAATATTATTAGTAAATTTGAAAAACTACTATAAGAACATGAAACTTGAATGTAAACAGGCAATTACAACCAGAAATTAATAAACAAACCAAATTATGTCCGTACTAACATAGCATGTAAATTTTAATTCCTTTTGTCTATACAACAATAATAGAAGCACTATTACAAAATAAAACACATCAGAGAAAAGATTCCCTACTCAGTTCAGGACTTGTTAGTGTTTGTTTCTGCAGTCGTATAACTGTATTAAGGACCATTGGACTTAACGAATTTTGTTTCTGTGTTCTTTCATGGACTTAACGAATCTTAGAACTGTACCTACAGTGGACATAATGGATTATGGAACTGTATCCTTTTTTCAATGGTGATTTTCTCGTGGAAATAACGAGCTGTGGAACAGTTTCAAGTGCTAAATATGTCCATGTGGATATCCTCTACAAGACAGCGTTCCTAACTCATTTTCGAATAATGATGGACTTAACGTTTTTTGGAACTGGGCGACTAATCTATATATTAATAAGTTCATGGAAAGTTCCGTGCAATAAAAACATATTTACGAAATGGTATGTTAGTTCACCCATCGACTGTTAAAACTTTAGGAATATTTTTGGATTTTTTTTTTACTGCAGGTTTTTGTATTTATTGTTGACAGAGCATAAACGAAACAAAATATTTTCCCCACAGTAGAAAACTTTCTTATTATATTTTTTACCTCTGGAATTTTCGATATTGCACGTTAGCATGTCACCGGTTTCGTGGNGTAGAAAACTTTCTTATTATATTTTTTACCTCTGGAATTTTCGATATTGCACGTTAGCATGTCACCGGTTTCGTGGCACACATCTGCAAGAGAAATGCGTAGTAAAGCGTGCGTAAATTTTACCTCAACCCACGAAAATTAAATCCATCAAAATTAACGAGAGAACAGGTTTGAGATGCCAATGTATATTTGTGTATAAAACACTACAAAACTCTTGTTATGTAGTTNAATTAACGAGAGAACAGGTTTGAGATGCCAATGTATATTTGTGTATAAAACACTACAAAACTCTTGTTATGTAGTTTATAATATTCAAAATATTCATTACATATTTATTTTAAGATAATGCTATGCCTCTCNAAAATATTCATTACATATTTATTTTAAGATAATGCTATGCCTCTCCGCTGGTGAAAGTTCATTGCCGTTAGCTGCAATGGCAAGAACATCTGGAATTGTTTCCGATTAAGATTAAAAGAATATAGGCTCTTCACGGTAAACTGAGCACTTCTGAAAGCACTGTTAAGATCTACTTATATGCACATTGTGTATTCTTCCACAATATGTAAAATCAACATTGCCGCGGGCCTTATAACTTTATTCACGCGTCGGTCAAGTGAAACTAAAATTATTTGAAAAGTAAATATTTTGCAAATTTGCTACTTTTTACACTTATACTCATTAAAAGAAAACAAACGGAAAGCAAAATAAATAATTTCTGTATTCACAAATGTTTGCCTAACACTTTTAATTCAACGTTCAAGCACGTAACTACTTTCGCTTTGTCGTTACCAACTTTACTGTACGAATGCCACTCTGTGTGCCCGGTAGAATAAATGCAGAGATGGGCAGTGACATTTCTAAACGATTTATTTCAAAAGTGCCTACTTTACCGCGAATAGCATTTACTAATGAAACACCGTGTTTAATAGTTTATTTTACCAACACGATTTTATTTTTCAAGATTTACTATTTCTGTCTGTGGTGTTCTCGTCAATCACGTTTAACACGAAAATTATTTTAAAAACCTACGTATTTTAGGTCTCAGATGGTAAAAAAATATTCTTAGTCGTATTACTAGAGTAACGTCAATTTCGCAATTTCATTTGGCAGCAGCCTGGATTCCTCAGTCCTATACATATTACTCGGGCCACAATTGTTCATCAATGGGATGCTCTCATGGTGCGAGAATTTTTCAACTTGGTCGCACGTTATGCGGTCACGTAATTTCTTCCTGTTTATTTCTGGCTAAAGAGTTGAACAGGATGCGTCAGAATCACTGTGGTCTAATCATAAAAGGAACACCAGCGTATACACGCCTAAAGTACTATGGTAGCTTGTACTTCATTTTCTCGTATCTCAAAATACGAATTTTCTGTTTTCTAATTATTCCTTCTACGAGTGAGAAAATTCCGAGCTATTCTCCAATCTGAATGTTAGATTAAAATAATCAGTAGCACACAATCCCATTTTCTTCGTAGCTACCGAGGAAAAAAGTGATGTTCGGTACAATAGAGAAAACATACAAATGTCCTGAACTGGACAAACTGTTATGGAAAATTTTGAAGCACCATTGCATAAATATTGTTACACGATAGTCAACGAAGCCTTTCATTGAGGCATTTTAGACGTGTTAATTAATGTATTTTGGGGCATGCACACGGTATGTGTTCAGAAGAAGCAATTTCCGATTTAGTCGCAGAGAAAGTGAAGAGACGTTCCCTCTAACGCCGCCAGCCATTGAAGTGTCTGCCAAAGCAGCATT
Organism: Clitarchus hookeri; assembly: GCA_002778355.1. Lineage (NCBI taxonomy): Eukaryota > Metazoa > Arthropoda > Insecta > Phasmatodea > Phasmatidae > Clitarchus > Clitarchus hookeri. The sequence continues at coordinate 29,162 of NQII01003962.1, forward strand.
ATGTTTCGGAAGTGCAGATAACGGGAGGAGTTACTGCAGTTCCGCTTTCACCAGTACTTTCGCTCGCTCTCTCTCTCTCGCTGATAAGCTCTGCCATCCGCTGACCCTCTGTTTACAAGATGCGATAGTGAGAGTATGTGCAGTTCTGTAGCTTGTTCGTGTTTACACGCAAGATATACGAGTATGAGAGGAGGCTGAGGAACAACATAACAGTCGTTCCGGCCGACCCTGAGTATGCTATGAGATAAGGATAGAGAAGACAATGAATTAAGTGTATAGAGAAAAATAAAACTGGAAAACTCCCGAGAGAACCCACCACATCAAGGCCACCGAAAATGTATAGTCTATTCGCGATTTATTCACTTTTTTATACCAAACCTTTTAAATATCACAGTGTTTAGTTGTTTCCTAAAAACGTTATGTATCTCAGCGTGTTATACTTCTGTTAACATTAAACCATCTTATTCTTACTAAAAACAAATGTTTACTTATATTTAATCTATAAGTGATGATATTTCATTTAAAATTAATATAAATGGAAACAGGGAGAAAATAGGGGTGCTGGTACTACCAAGTAAGAAATAGTTATCATGCAAAATATGATTACACTGAGTGCACACGAATGTGGTACAATGCCCCTTTGGTGTAATTTTATAGACTCGGTTAATCTTTGTTTGCACGATGCGAAGAAATATCCTGGAAGTAGAACTTTAGCAGGACTTTAGAAAATTTAAAAGTAACCGTGAATTGACTTTAAGAAGATAGCAGTTGAACAGCCGCTTTTTTCGAGAATTCCAGGCGCACTCGCCAGAAATATTTCCTCACTGGCCAGCAACATGTCATGGCGAAACANGGTAACCCAGCCAATAGGGAACCTTCTGCAGTACACAGTAACCAGTGAGACAGAAGGCCCATTTCCAGATCCTCTCGCAGCCGGGCAGAGAATGGGTTCGCCCACATAAAAATAACCTCCCCGCCATTTCGCTTCTGTGTACCTATCTACTATGTGTTACTACAATAACCGCCTTACACTTTAGAGTAGAAAACTTATACGCCCACATGTCGGTGTCTGATATTGAAGCTGGGACCACAGTGTTGCGATGATAGTGATAAATCCCTACTGATTCAACCGTGGGTCTCGACAGTAAGACCATAGTGTCGAAAATAGTTTGAATCTGTAAGGAGAAGAGTGGATACAGCTGTATATTTTACATTTCCTCTTTGTGCCATTGTAGACGATTTAAAGACATTTCTAAAGGTACAGAATCTTTGCTGGAATCGTTATCACTTACTGTTTATAGACTATTCACGGAAAAGTGAGCACTTTTGAAAGCCCTCTCATTTGGAATAATAGTCAATAAATATATTTTATTTTATTCTTAGACGTTAAATTCTAAGTGTGGTGGAATATACACACGGTGTTTATTACTAACACGGCAATATTTATTTTAAAAAGTTAGCCAAAGGATATAAAATTGCTAAAAGAAAAAAGTAACTAGGGCTTTAAAAGTGCTCCCTTTACCGTGAACTGCCTATAGCTCAGTTCATCCAACAAGAATAACGTTTGTAATTATATATTATATTATACTTAAAGATATCTGCTCATAAAAAATTACCCTCTTTACTGAGCACTGCAACAAAATATTCGTTCTTATGTACAAAACTTTGTTCATTATAATATAACCGAGCTTTAGAACAGTATGTCATTTAGGAATTAAAGTTACGTGAGCTATTAAAATGCTAACAAAACAATGTTCTTTGGTGGCCACATTTGTAAGAAACCTCGTACTAAGTTTCCATACAGATGCAATGAACAATATCCGGGGAGAACTAGGGGCCTTCTTTCCTTTATTATAGGCGTAAATGTGCATGGGTCTGAGAGACGCAATTATGTTAACTTAATTTAAATCCATGAAGTTAAAAATTTAAAAAGAGTGTAACAACCACAGATAAATAAAAAATAATGGAAAAATTCATGTATATTTAAAATTCTATGTGTGCCAAGGAAGAATTTTTATAACTTGTTCACTTCGAGTACTAGTGAATTTGTTGGTATGATTAATTTAAAAATTACTTCGGACGTACGCCTTTGCAGAGCTATGTCATCAAAGAAAACACAAGAGGATAACACGAAATACATACACGAGTACAAGTCAAGACTAGCTGTTGACAGCAAATATTTTAAACAAAAAATAATCCCACAAGGAATTCAGTCAAAAGTTCAAGAGTTCTATTAAACTAAACGAAAAAAAAAAAAAATTACCAGTATGGCTATTAAACTAAAGTGCAAGAAAGACAAGACTATATACAGAATGTGTATAAATTCGACCTACAAACTTAGGCTGCAAGTTAATAACGAACAAAGAAGGCGAAAACGTACAACGTTGGGTCTAAAGTGACTCCTAAGGGCGGTACATATCTTTGAAGTAGAACCTGAAGCACCAGGTTGCTACAAATACTGGACAAAATATTTGATGTAAGATGAAACACTTGGTGTCTGGATAATGTGTAACGTAAATTGTGACATGAGGCTTGATAATTCGTCTTTTAAATCCCAAGTATGATACAGTCATGGAGATTAAGTCGATATAAGGGAAGTAACCCGTGATTATTTCCATGAAATAATTTTATTAGAGTAACAGACTGGTGTTGTGATGTTTACTGATCTTTTTCCGTTATGTATTATCCAGACACTAAATGTTCAATCTTAAATATTTTCTCCAATATTTTTAATATACTAGTGCTTAATGTCCAACTTCAAAATGATATACAAAGATACATACTGTATACAAATACACGCACAAAACTTTGAACCACCCAATGATGACAAAGCAGTCGAACACTGAAACAAAGACAAATAAATAAGCTCAAAACCTGACGACAAAATGAAGACAGCACAGAAAAAAACAAGCAGCTTTCTTGGCGAACCAGTAGCGAAGTTTCGGGAACTGGCATCTGTTCCTGTCTTCAGGCAAAGTGAATAAAATATAGTACGAAATTTTGTCGGGCTACGACGTTTGTCGGGCTTTCGCTCGTCGGGCTATTGTAAATGACACATAAAGGATTTTCCTCTCGGAATTCCGTTTCCTACGCGAACAGATCGATTGCGTTTCTCACAGGGCGTGTGGTGGATGATGTTTATTTTATGTATGGCTTAACATCTTTTTCGAAAGTGGGGTTCAATACAAAATGAACCAGGCGCTTAGGGGAAAACGGNTACAAAAGGAACCAGGCGCTTAGGGGAAAACAGGAGCGGAGTAGGAATTGGACATGGCCTGCACTGAGGAACCCTGCCGGCGTTCGCCTGGAAAACTCATGGGAAACTTAAATCAGGTATCCCGGACCAAGAGTCAAACCAGGGTCATCAAGAGAGCGAGACCAGTGCCACCACTGCGCCATCTCTCTCGGTTCATGAACAACGTAAAGACGGGGCGAAGCGAGAGAAAAAAATCATCAGCTGGAAAAGGGAAATAAGCCTCGGTGTACAGGAGAGAAGTCCCATTGCTTGACACTTTCAACCATTTTTATGTGGAGGAGTGGGACAAAATCTGCCCACGTCACTGCAATTCCTGTGGTATTTCGGGCTCAAGGGGCACTTTTGAGATAAACCAATTAACATTTATGACACATTCGAACGAGTAATTGCTTAGTTGTTACGGGCCACGGAAATATGCGGTATTTAATAACATTCAAAACAGTTGAGATTTTTGCATATTTCAGGCACGTAGTAACAACGATGCCAATAGTCCTGTTCCAAGTGTTTTCTTAGAAGAGTTGAATGTTGACCACCGAGGCGCCAGTGTTTTACTGCATCAATAGTTATTTGAAGAGAAGCGCACAGACACACAATGATACAATTTTAATCCAGGAACAAACTCTGTAGACAAAATTAATAAGCAAAAAGAATCACATACATGCCTGATTTATAAATTAACAATGACAATGCTCAGCGTGGTATGAACTCGAGGGAGTCTATTCGTTAAAACGAAGAGAACTTACAATTAATTAGAATTCACGTATTTCGCCAGTTGAGATTAAGTCCATTTAATTTTTTATGACCATGAACTAGGTAGAGAAACATGGTGAACAACGCCCTCTGAATTATAAGGAATTCACAGTACATTGTTTTGGTTGAAATACCACATTTTATGTGGGGACTATTTGGGTATGTACTTGCTGTTAGCCCTGCATTTTTATGAAGTTTAGTAAAATAATGGTCAGCTTGACGACTTTGTCTAGGTTGGTTTTCCAGACGTATCCTCAATGACATTTGCTAAATTGGTGTGTTAGCGTCAACAGCATAACAAGTGGCTCTAAGGAAAAGTTTGATTTAATTTTAAAATTGTCATGAGATTTGTATAGATTTTTGTTACGTAATTGATACACTTATCATGTTAATGCTGAGTTTCCTTCATATTTTGCAGGTGTCAGTGTTATTTCCGTTAAGTGACCGTTCTACCCATTTCTACAAAGAGAGCCCAAATCTCCAGTGGTACTCCCCTTACTGTTGATTACTTTTGTCGCTCGTCGGGCCGAGGAGTATGCACACTGGCCAGTGGTGTACAACCCAGCACCTTAGGACTTAAACTTCATATAGTGATCCAGTCATGCTGGAACTATACATTTCACCTAAGCCTTTTTTTTTATCTAAATTGTGTCTGGATAGTTGTGGCTTAACGTCTCATCGGCAACGAGATAATCAAAGTTGGAACCAGTTGTTTAGACAATTAGTATCGGGAAAGGAGGAGGCCATCCATGACTTGTGGTATGGAATAATCCCAGTATTCGCCTGGAGCGATTTCGGAAAATCACTGGAAACCGAAACCACGAATGAATGGACCAGCGAACAAATCAGGTCCTCCCGAATGCTAGTCCAGTGTGTCACCATTGCGCCACCTCGCACGGCATATCTCAGAGGCAGCATCACCATACAAACATAGGTTCTATGTTACTTAACCTAAGTTTTGTACACATGCATATGCCTTGACATTGACGTGGTTCCTCAGTCTCCCTTGTGGCTGCAGCCCACTCGCTGAGTTGTTCACTGCCTCAAATGCCTTCATGCAATTTTGTGTTTCTCTTGGGGCCAACAGCATAACACACACCACTGTACCGTTTTTAGTCACTCGCTTATTTTTAGCTATGTACTTTTAACCTTGTATTCCATTTCTGGGATTTTTGTTTTGTTTTATTGGCAAATCCCGTTGTGTTCTTTTCCAGCACCTAGCTTTATTTTTCATTTTTATGTTAAAGCAAAGTTAGATAATTTTTTTTCACTGTTTCTGTAATATTGTTTATTTATCTAGCAATGTTCCAAAATTTTTTTACTTTTTAATTTTTTAATTTATAAGTGACCAACTACTCTGATCTGGTAAAGCTATTGTGGCAACCGGCTGAAATAACTTTATTTATAAACGAATAGCGAATTTCGTAATGAAATATCCTGTATTTGGTCTGTGAATTTCATTTTTAAATTGTTTTCATTCAATATAATTTTATATAGTACCTATGGCATTAATGTAAAATACCGCATTACGAAACAGGATAGTATCACTGGTTTTGTGAAGCGACTTGATACCTGTGCTAGTGACTGGTATTTTCGGAACGCACTCTACTTCCTTCTTCTTTCTTTCAAATCGTCATGGGGTAACCAAATTTTTAGTTAGCTCCGGCTTTTTTCCTACTAATGGTGTAATCTTTTGAGGTTTGCCTCTTTTGGTAAGTGTTTCTTTTTATGTTTGTTATTTGTCGCCTCGATAATGTATAATTATGACCTTGCCTCTTTATTTTGTGCGTAAATTTTGTATTTACAGCGGTCGACCTGTTGGGCAGGAAAATGCTGTATTCAGGCCATTTCTCTACTTTGCTGCCGAGGCGTGACAGACTTTCTTTGTAGTCGTCTTGCGCCTTCTTGATGCTTGATGCCGTTTTAAAAATGAAATAACACCTATGCTAGCGTTGGATCCATATGTTGATTAGGAATTTCGGGGGCTTCACTTAACACATCGCAAACACTACCAACTTCAGATTCATCATAGGCAAATTTCTTGATTCAGACCGAGATTTCAATAATGAAAGAACAAATTGTATAACATCCCACAAATATAATTGTTTTATTGATTTTGCAGCTTCGCCACTGGTTCCTTTTCCCCCTAAGGAACCTGGTAAAGCAACCCTTACAGATACTTCCACCTTAACTTGCACTCTTCACCTGGAAAGAATAAATATTTGCATAAATGAATGTTGTCTTTGTTAAATATTGATTACAATAATTTATGCAATGTAATTTCAATATTACTGAATCCTTTTCCTTCAGGTTCTTAGCAGCGGGGATGTCATTTTCGGCGCTAAAGTTTGAGTTTTACCAGGTATTATAAACAATAAGTGAAATTGTGGGTGACACTGCCAAGAATATTTGATCTGCCCTGCAAACTGTTTACGTGGCTTTTCCGACAAGAGAAAATTGGGAAGAAATTGCAGAAAGGTTCTTTGAACTTTGTAAGATGCCAAACTGTTTGGGATCGCTGGATGGGAAGCACATCTGAATCAAGTGTCCTAATCAATCTGGTTATCCTTGCTATAACTACAATAGTTTCTTTTGCATAGTTTTGGTGGCATGTGCTGATGCGAACGTTTTCTTTACATATATAAGTGTTGGTGATTATAGACTTAACAGTGATGGTCGGGTAGTACTAGAATCTGGTTTATTACGCGCCCTTTCTCAAAATCAATTAGACATACCACCACCTGCTGTCCTTACAAATGACGAAAACAAGTCCCATTTCCCTATGTATTTCGTCCTTTATTAAGCCTTCCCACTTGAAGAGCACATCATGCGTCCTTACCCACGAAAAAAATCTATCAAATCCAAAAAGAATGTTTAACAAAAGATTGCCAGCAGCAAGGAAAAGTGTTGGGTGCGTATTTGGAATGCTGGTATCAAAATTCAGACTGTTTGAGAAACCATTCATTACATTGCAATCCAAAAAAAAATTTAAATTACATAGTTATGGCTGCACGTGTATTATATAACTACATTCGTCGTCATGATGGTGTCCTGTCAACACCTCGCACTGATGAAGAGCAAACCAAGGCCTTCGATCTTTTCCCTCAACCCCAACAACAGAATCATGGACGTCCAGACACAGTCGCCCAGCAACTAAGAGATCGGCTGCACGATCATTTCTTAGATCCATGAAATGTCATAGAATCGCAATTTTCTGCATGCGTGTAAAACAGCTTTGTTTCGATATTTGCATTATAGTACGCGGGGATAATAGTGTGCAGATTTAAGGTGAAAGACCATACCCGGTTATTTTGATTCAGATCCGCGTGGCAGTGCTTGCATGCACTATTGCCGCAAACTCAATTTCCTCCGCTGAGTGTCGTATCTACTGCAGCACCGAGCAGACTTATCAGATCTGCACGTGATGGAAGAAGCTGAGGTTTTCGGTACGTGTTATCTGCACAAGCAATGAAATTCCTTATTTCCTAGCACACTGAAGGTTACGAGTCCATTTTGAACCACGACCTATATTTTGTAAACTAAATAATGCCATAAAACCAAAGTAAAACATTGAGGATGTTGATTGTCTATTTGCTGCGTTAAAATTATCATTCATATTTCCATTTTTAAATGTGGCCCTTGAAAAGTTTTTCTCTTTTAATTTTCTGTGTAAAATGGATGTTTTTAAAACGCTATTATGCTTTTATATAATTTTCACGCTGATTGGCGACGTAGTACTGACGACAGCGATGATACAAATTATATAAAACAATAATTACAGTAACAAGTTTACCACTTATACAACCTAACCTGCCACAGCTACAGTCAAATGTATACAACTATGAACACCTCCTTTTATCACAAAATGTGCTCGTCGGGTTTTCGAAATAAACAACGTCACTGAACTAGCCGCTTAATAACATGCTATATATGCTATTGCGAGAAATATGTATTTTCCCATTTAAAAAAACTGAAATTGATGTCGGTATCTATGTAATTAATTACATCTCGGAACAGATATAGTCAGTGTCTTATGAGCCCCATAGTGCCATTTACGAATTCGAAATCAAAATTTCGATACCTTCAACGGCTCAGAAGATATTTTGAGTGAACATCTTAGTTAAATAATGCTTTATATACTTCAAGAACTGGATTATTATGCAATTGTATATCCCATGTTGTAGTGTATTGCCCGCCGTGTATACAACATGGGTCAACAGTAAAAACATAAACATCCTGAAAAGAGTAATTTGTATTCACCGATCGTCTTATAAAAATGGAACGGTTGGACTTTGAAATTATAGCGCCAACAAAATAACAAGTAAAGGCATTTTTAGATGAAAAATAGCAAAAACGAATTTAACTAAAGGCGTAATTTATTCAGATTTACAATATAACTATGCCTTCAAATAAAATATATCCATGAAAACTACACAGAATAAAATATAAAATAAAAAATCGTTTTGTGGGCGCTGCTAGTTTTTTTTTGGTATAATATTTTAACGGCCACAAAACTGTTTGACAACAACTACAAAATTTGCACTCGTTTTGAAATCACTAAAATACATTTTATGATCAATAAAAAAAATATTATTATATTACCACAAAACATTTGGCAGGTCGAATTTAACTGAACCTTTTGTAGCGACCTTTAAATGTTTTCAGTGTGCCCAAACACAGAGCATCAAGAAACATTCTAGTAGCGTTATTTACAGTTAACCCACGCGCTCATAAAAACCTTACAATCCTAACATACTGCTAAATGATAAGCATAAGTTAGTAACAATGACCATAATTTTGATTACTACCCAAGCAGAACTAATAAGGTGTCTAATGCAAAAATCGCTGTTCTAGTAATGTGGAATAATGACAAAATGGGCTGTTACATTAATCATAACAAAATAATGCTACTCTAATTTACTTTTACACAAGTTTTCGTTAAGAATAAATAGATTGATCTCCAAATATATATTTTATCTCTAGTTTGAACTGTTGTATGACACAGATTTAAAACATCTATAGTAACGTGTATATCTTTAAAAATATTTTATTAGAATGCACGGAACAATAAATTATTCTTTAAGATGCACTTACACATGCAAAAGACAAAAGTAATCGTGTAAGTTCCTGTTATGGAAACCGACAGAAAAAAAAGTATTTATATTATGGACGAGTATTAGGCCTACTTGTTTGTAAAACAAATTCAGTAGTATAAATGCATTACTATAAATTATGTTTCGGCTCTAAAATATTATATTTTATAGTGATGATAATTTTAATATTACTACAGAAATGTTAATTTCCAGAAATAACTATTTCAACAATATACCTGTAAGATTAATCGCATTCGTCGCTTGAGAGTAAATCATTTTAATAAAATTGTACTATATTTTGAAAAATGTAGCCTACATTGTTACTTGTTCAGCCGTGGTCAAAACTGGGTTTAACCAGTGTAGTTGGCGTTATTATAGGCATATTTTTTCAAGATTAGTTAATACCTATAAAACTGTTAACTACACGGGATTTTGTCACAAAACACTGATAGTTTTTTACATTGTACTCCGAGTACTTTGAAATCCTAGCCTTTTAAATGTCATGTGAGGGCTTTTTGGTGTTGTTTTATTCCACAGGAGTTACCGCCAGTGGGGTGCTGGCGACCGGGTTTTCTTTCTGCGAATACAACTAAAATTCTTGTGAAAATAAAATTTTTTTTTGTGAGACCAGTTGTAAAAATAATTTTTTGTAGCGCCCCAAAAATTTTTGTTGCCAAGATTGCAATAAATATTTTTGTAATATTGCAAATTACAACTTGTATTTCAACTCACATTAACGAGACGTGGAAACAAAATAATTTATATAATTCTCTTGAAAAAGAGTACAGTGAAATAATAATAAAGCAAGGAAAATTTCTGAGTCTTTGTCTGAATCTGGATATTCATATTCTATTCGCAATGGAGAAAAATCTTGACTAGACCTTATATCTGCCTGAGCAAGTAGGAGTGCAGCAGTATCATTAGTGTGGAGAAGTAGTTTTGTTAGTATTGCCATTGTTGGGAGATAGGGTTTTAGGCGTGTGTGTTGAATAAAATATTCTTAAATTAATTATGTGAAAAAAAATTAAAATTCCCCAATTATTAATGTTATTCGGCTATATCCACAACCAACACCATCAACCTCTTTCCAGAACAATAAATTGGCAAGGATAACAAAGATGTTCGCCGTGGTGCCTACCAAGATGGCGGACGGCACCAACCAACATGGCTGCTGGCTGCGCCTGTGACGTCATACATGATTCATGCCCCAAAACAGATAAATACACTACTTGCTTTCCATGGAAGAACCACCTAAGTGACACTTTATTGAAAATCGCTGGAATAAATTCGGTATAAATGTATGGCGAATAAAACATAAAAATAAGGCTGTTAGACAAATTATGGAGAGTAATAAAGAGGTATAGGATGATATAGGGAACCCAGTTTGAATACCGACCTGAGTATTTTATAATTTGAACGAACTTTGTACGTGACTTTCTGTCTTGTTATGTGATTATATGCACCATATATATGCATTTAAGTAATATCCATTGGTTATATGTGCATACGTGCTTATACATGCCTAATATATACATCTAAGCCATATTAATCGCTTAGAGATGTCGTGGGACTCTCTGTTCATAGCCCGAAACTATTAAATAAAAATTTTTCTACCGGACGTAAAAAAAAATCTGCCGTATTCACTTTGCAGTGGGAGAATGTTTCCGTAATCTATAATAAAGGTCAAACGTAAGGTTTAGAAGAATAATTCTATAGTCGAGATGAAATTTGTCGTTCGCTATTCGATTAATAACCTGAGTTTTGGAAGTAATTTTAACGGTGTTCTTACATTAATTTTTCGCGGTTTAGTATTCTTGCGCAGTTTATACACAGTTTAAAGCAATATACCTCGGGTATTCATGGCGTAGAGACCCGAGTTCAAAGCCGAAAACCATAACAATTTATTATTTTCCTCTCGGTCTTAGAAAATATCAGACGGCGTTTTGTGAGTGACGGGAGAATATTTTTATTAATGTGTTTAAGTATAAATAAAAACTATAAAGTACGCTAAAAAACTTGCAAACGAAAATGGAAATCGTTAGCTTGTTGTAATAATTGGCACAGGACCGATGTGAGAATTAAAAATAACCTGAGGTCAAACTATGGAACAGCGTTCGTCTCATTATTATAATGAAAATAATAGCTCTCAGACTGGGTATGAATTATGCCTGCAGAGTAAACAAGATCGTCCGACCTATCTGCGCTCTCTGACTTATAATATTGACGACATAAATTAAATTCGTGTGATATTCGCTGTTTGAATAACGACGAGAGTTTCAGAAATTTTATTTTGTAGATATATGCTCGTGGCTTTCGGAATGTGTACCTGTTAGTAGTAGGAAAATGTGAAGTCTGTGGCATGGGCTGGGGCTGGAGGACTGCGGGACTGGGTGGCGTCGAGCGAGGGACGAGTGACGAGCGTCAGTTTATTCCCTTTTCTCCCTTTTTTCTCTCGAAATTTCCCTTTCCCCCCAAAAAAAGATCAAAATTTCCCGAATTTCCCTCAAAATTTTCTAAAAATTAAGTAATTTTCTCTAAAAAAAAATTTTGTGCACAATCCGGATGGACTCGGCTCAAAATTGAGCATTGTCAGCGGGGATGTGCAAACAAGAACCCAAGGCTCTCGTCTCTGATTGGCTACACTAGGCTCTCGAAATGGTCTCTTCTCTGATTGGCTACGCGAGGCTCTCGAAAGGGTCCCGTCACTGAGAAGCCAGCACCATCCATCTTGGTTGAAGAATGTTCGTGTTCATTGCCCCCTGTCATACAACTTCTCACATCGTATAAGCATAGTAGGTCCTAATATCCGATTCGTTTAAGATATAGTCACCATATTCATAATATATGCATCACCCCCGACAACAAAAATTAACACAGGGTCATTTATGTCCTATGCATACTTATAAGCATAGTCGACCATAATTTCCGAACCGTTTAGATACAAGCGTCATATTCTTAACATAGGCATCATCTAAGACAACGAAAACTATCGCAGAGTCATTGCCCTGTGCGTACTTATATGCATAGTTGACCATGATTTCCGAACCGTTTAGATACAAGCATCAAATTCGTAACATAGGCATCATCCCCGACAACGAAAATTATCGCAGTCATTTATGCCCTATGCATACTTATAGGCATAGTTGACCATAATTTCCGAACCATTTAAGATACACGCATCAAATTCGTAACATATGCATAATTCCCGACAGCGAAAATTATCACAGGGTCATTTAGGCCCTGTGATAATTTATCATAAAGGACACTGCCGAACACAACGATAAAGGGGCCTAACATGTTACGCGAAGCTCCCATCTTTGCCGCACACGACGATAAAGGAGCCTAACACGTTATGCGAGGCTCTCGAAAGAGTCTCGTCACTGACGAAGCTAGGGGCCTAACATATTACGCGAAGCTTACGTCTTTTCCGCACACAGAAAAAAAGGGGCCTAACATGTTACACGAGGCTCTCGAAAGAGTCTCGTCACTGACGAAACTGGCTGCCTATCATTAAGGATGCTGCCACACACAACGATGAAGGGCCATAACATGTTATGCGAGGCTTCCGTCTCTACTGCACACACCGATAAAGGGGCCTAACATGTTACGCGAGTCTCCCGTCTCTACCACACACAACGATAAAGGAGCATAACATGTTACGCGAGGCTCTCGAAAGAGTCTCGTCACTGACGAAACTGGCTGCCTATCATTAAGGATGCTGCCACACACAACGATGAAGGGCCATAACATGTTATGCGAGGCTTCCGTCTCTACTGCACACACCGATAAAGGGGCCTAACATGTTACGCGAGTCTCCCGTCTCTACCACACACAACGATAAAGGAGCATAACATGTTACGCGAGGCTCTCGAAAGAGTCTCGTCACTGACGAAACTGGCTGCCTATCATTAAGGATGCTGCCACACACAACGATGAAGGGCCATAACATGTTATGCGAGGCTTCCGTCTCTACTGCACACACCGATAAAGGGGCCTAACATGTTACGCGAGTCTCCCGTCTCTACCACACACAACGATAAAGGAGCATAACATGTTACGCGAGGCTCTCGAAAGAGTCTCGTCACTGACGAAACTGGCTGCCTATCATTAAGGATGCTGCCACACACAACGATGAAGGGCCATAACATGTTATGCGAGGCTTCCGTCTCTACTGCACACACCGATAAAGGGGCCTAACATGTTACGCGAGTCTCCCGTCTCTACCACACACAACGATAAAGGAGCATAACATGTTACGCGAGGCTCTCGAAAGAGTCTCGTCACTGACGAAACTGGCTGCCTATCATTAAGGATGCTGCCACACACAACGATGAAGGGCCATAACATGTTATGCGAGGCTTCCGTCTCTACTGCACACACCGATAAAGCGGCCTAACATGTTACGCGAGTCTCCCGTCTCTACCACACACAACGATAAAGGGGCATAACATGTTACGCGAGGCTCTCGAAAAAGTCTAAGATGAAGCTGGCGGCCTATCATAAAAAACACTGCCGTACACAACGATAAAGGTGCCTAACAAGTTATGCGAGGCTCTCGAAAGGATCTTGTGTCTCCACCATGCAACTTTGACGAATCTAGCGAACAATAGTAAGGAACACCGCCGCACACGCTGATAAAGGCGCCTAGTATGTAACGCGAAGCTTCCATCTCTGATTGGCTACACAAGCTCTCGAAAGGGGTCTGCCCCCTTACCAGTCCCTACCATGACGTCCCAGACAGCGAGGCTCCCTACTTCACACACACACACACACACAACTTACCTACACCTCGCAGCATTGCTCTCGCACACATACGTCCGCACACACAAACTATGAATGACAACTGAATGCAGCTAACAATCAAATATAAGTAAAAACTTTCTCGGCCAGCGCCCGGTGGACCGGACACATTATTATGGAGAAACTTTCTCGAGCAGCGCCCAACAAACAGAAATGCATTACTGGTCCCCACACCGGCCATGACCGAATTACAGGTTGCATGGAGACCAAGGAAACTTTTCATGACTGCGACAACGAAAATGACTGTGGTGTCAACTATGACGCAAGCGCACTTATAAGCACAGTAGGATGTAATTTCCGAACCGTTTAAGATACAGGCATCAAATTCGTAACATAGTCATCACCCCCAACAGCGAAAATTAACACAGGGTCAAGTGTGGCTTAAGAGTACTTACACTGAAGAGCCAAAAAAAAAAAACTGGTATAGGCGTGCGTATGCAAATAACAGACGTATGGAACCAATCAGAGTAACGCGATGCGGTCGGCAGCTAGATCGGTTACTGCTGCTACAGTGGCAAGTTATCAAGATTTAAGTGTGTTTGAACGTGAAATTATAGTCAGCGCACGAGAGATGGTACATAGCATCTCCGAGGTAGCAATAACATTAGGATGTTCGCGTACGACCATTTCACGAGTGTACTGTGAATATCGGGAATCCGGTAAAACATCACATCTTCGACATCGCTGTGGCCGGAAAAAGTTCGTGAAATAACGTGACAAACGACGACTGACGATAATCATTAAACGTGACAGACGTGCAACCCTTTCTCAAATTGGCGTAGATTGGATTNTGACAAACGACGACTGACGATAATCATTAAACGTGACAGACGTGCAACCCTTTCTCAAATTGGCGTAGATTGGATGTGTAGACTGCCCTGCAGGATTCATGATGTGAATTGCCTCCTGCATACCGTCAGACATTAGTCGAGTCCATGCCACGTCGTCTTGCGGCACTTCTTCGGTCCCCGAGGGGGGAGGGGGGCTGGTGGGCGTGGCCGTACGAGATATTAGGCAGGTGTATCAGTTTTTTTTTTTTTTGCTTTTCAGTGTATATGCATATTTGGGTTTAATTACCGAACCATTTAATATAGTGTCACCAAATTCAAAACATAGGCGTCACCCCCGACAACGAAAAAGGTTGCAAGTATCAAGTATGTCCTTAGGGCACATAAAAAAAACCGATGGGTCTAGAGTCGGTAATAGTGAGATCTGTGTGTTTCTATCACGTCAAGAAGTTTGGTAAAAGCTAGAATATACGTCGACTTGAGAAAGAACGATTGATCACAAGGACCAACCACAAAAATGACTACAATACATCTAGTGCGATACGCATTACACGACTTGTAAAGACAGTTTTTCTTTTATTATCACAAAACATTCATCTAAACCATTAGTCACGCAAGAGAGACATCACTGCAACATGCTGATGCAAACATATATGTTAATTGGTTACAACATATCAGCCAAGGATATGAAACAGTTGTTTTTAACACTTATCTAAATTTGCTGAAGTTATGTTTAACGGTTTTGTGGGAAATTGTGACAATATAAATTGTATATGCTGAGACCAAAATGATATTACAGTCTACTTCATTCCATCTCGAATAAACAATGGCCAGTGTTGACATTAACATCTTAGTTCGAAAGGTTTGGTGGACACTCGCCTATTCTCCTAGTACAAAAAGAAGGAATAGGCTCTTCATGGTAAACAAAGCCAATTTGAAAGCCCAACTTAAGATCTACTTTCTTTCCCACTGTGTAGCCATTCCTTGCTATGGGCCTGATTTCTTTATTAACGCATCGGTCAAGATAAACTATGAATAGCTACTTTCATCTTTTGTTAACTGGCCAACTCCAACATTTATGTGCATGAAATATGCATTAACCCAATTAAATAACATCACTGTTTTCAAATGTACATGTTCGCTGGTTAGTCCGTTCAAATATATATAGTGACGAGCAGGGACATATCCCAAAATGTGCTCAATTTACTGCGAACATCCTTGACCATTATAGACTATTTCACAAGACAGCCATGCAACACATGTCTTATAGCTAAAAAGTATTTTTATGAAATTAAATGCCCCACTTGCAAAAACTGCCACTAATTAGACAGATACTATTGCAATATTAACAGAACAATTTATGCAAAAGTATTTTGTGATATTACATAAGAAAATGCGAAATATGCTTATTTTTCTCCATCTCCAGCATTGTTGACTGAAAATATTTTATACGGAATTGTTAGAGTTGCTTTATTAGTTCATAGTGCTACAATAGTTGCGGAACTACTTCGATAACTGGTGTCAATAGCTGTCCTATCTTTAAGACCCTAATAATATTCTCTGAAAATGTTTTGTTTTGTACTTATACAATTTTGAATGTTTTGATAACCACACAAAATATGTGTAATATTTTTGCATTAAGTGTGTTATTCTCGCCTTCAACAATAGTTAAGAAATTTCATTTTTAAATAAATTGAAGCTACATCTACTGAAAAAGTATATTTCTGCTCAATTTATAAAAAAGTAGGGAAATAAATCTCGAAGTCACTAAAAGTGCTTCAATCCCCGCAGCCAGTAAATTTAATACAAATAATTTATTAAATGGCAAATCGGGCATGGCTACCCACACCCCTTTTCAGGACCCGCCAAACCCTCCCAAGTTGGAACACTTGGACTCGCCCATCGGCGAAGCCTACCGGAAGTGGTATAACCGTTTTTCAAACACTTATTTTACGCATTTTAATTATATATTTTATTTTATTATATGAAAGTTAATTTGTGTTTTCCATTACAGCAAACCGCCTAAGCTTTAGTGCTGTGTCATAACCCATGATGTCACATTCACGAACTTAATTAACACTTAATTAAATTCGGGTATGTCACAATTGTGTCTTTTGCCATGTAATTTCACTATGTATCATTTTGTTTAGACATAAGAGGTTCCAATGTATTTTTCATTCCATTTTGGCGCTGGCTTGAGCCACCCTTAGCAGAAGCCGACGCCATGATGGTCAGTCTGACTTCAGCACTCTGGCGGGCCGGCAGAACGGGTGTCACGCTCCGCGCGAACCCCCTCGGCACCAGCAATCTTTGCTGCAACCATTTCATTTCAATAGTAACTTAATAATACTGGAATGTTTTTTTCTTTTCATACCAAGGATCGTCTATCTGTCCCCTGTCAGAGTATCCAGGGCTTAACGCATCGTGCGTATTTCACCTAATTGTTCATGGTCTAGCCCGTTTTTCCCGCATTGGTCATCGGCAGACCGAGTGCTGAATCTGCTTAACTGTGTACATGTAGTATAAGAGCTCATGTATCATGAACAAGAAGTAAACGTCTCAATCCCATGCTTGAACTTTTTTGTGTTAAACCCCTCTGGGTACTTCAGGTGCTGCTTTCACTTGCAGCACAACCAAAGTTAAAGTAAAAGCGTGTAAGGTAGCTCATAACCTCACCAACGTAATAGTGAAAACCACTAGACATATTGGATTACTGGTAACATCTCCATCTACAAGCACGGCGGACCTGCAGAGTACCCTAGGGACCCACGAGTCGTCGACTGCACGACCCTCACTAACACGTGCTCTCTGAGTTATGGCGCCGGGCAAATTCATTAGTCTCCCCCTCTTAATCTGGTTAGCAAGGTAAGGTGGGACCCTCATCATAAACCCTGGAACCTCGCCATGCCAAGGTGACGATATTTTGTTAAGGTTTATGTCACAGGGACTCTGCGAACACATTGTTACTACTCTCATTAACCTTATTTAAAATGAAATTGACCAATTTCTCAATACGAAAGTACATACCAGTTGAGGAAAACATCTGAACCACAAAGGTTCCATGCCTTGCCTTGCTCATCCTTTGAGCTGTATTCTGACAAGTTAACATCGTATAAACACTTGTATGCTTCTACAACTTGTACAAATTGTACGTTGAATGCTTCACTGTCGTCAAGAGGCATAATCTCTGAATGATCGTGTACACTTTTTCGCAAACTCAGGAACTACACTCGCCAGTCACGCTTGCTTAATTCTCTGTGCATGCGTCACTGAAGTAGCAGGTATCACGCTCTAAAAAAAATGGTCCAGACAGATTCTGGAGTGGCATGCAAGTGGCACGTGACAAATACGAAGTGTCATGCCACTCCAGTGTGAAAGNGGTCCAGACAGATTCTGGAGTGGCATGCAAGTGGCACGTGACAAATACGAAGTGTCATGCCACTCCAGTGTGAAATATTACATTTGTTTATTATTAGTCGTTTTGAAGTGGCATCTCACATGTGATGTGTCACTTTGGTGTGAAAGCTCCCTTGAAGTATCCGATACTATCGAGCACCAGAAACGTGGTGTCGCGGTCGCGGCACAGCTGAGCTGGTATACTACAATCCAGTAGAATAATGGTTTGCATTAAATCTTATTCAGATGAATGTATGATGTGTGCTAAAGCAACTCGGTACTCTGCAAGTGCAGTNGATTACATTTGTTTATTATTAGTCGTTTTGAAGTGGCATCTCACATGTGATGTGTCACTTTGGTGTGAAAGCTCCCTTGAAGTATCCGATACTATCGAGCACCAGAAACGTGGTGTCGCGGTCGCGGCACAGCTGAGCTGGTATACTACAATCCAGTAGCATAATGGTTTGCATTAAATCTTATTCAGATGAATGTATGATGTGTGCTAAAGCAACTCGGTACTCTGCAAGTGCAGTACTTGCAACCACTTTAAAAAGTCTCTGAGCGTGAGCTCTAAATAATATGAGCTCATTTTTTGTGCTACAAAATTGTATTATAATTCTTCTTCTTTCTGTATTTTCAGAATTACTTGACCGCAGGCTCATAGTGAGGCGAATGTGCCAGCGAAGTAGCATAAGACTGTACTATGAAAATCTGGCCATGTGATGCCGTAGTGAGAGATGCCTCACCCCCACTTTCTGGCATCGCCACTGAGTCGCTCGCCATTACTGACAAGTCTTCTTTGTCTACACCATATTTGTTCAGTCTGCGAAAGCAGTCGTTGATGAATGCATCTGTAGCTTTCTTTGATAGGCTGGAGTGGGTTGGCAAGAACTGAAATCTGGCAGGTGTTGTGGTTAAGGCCATAACTGTAGTACATCCTGCGAGAGCATGTGGCACATTTGGTGTGGCTCTGACAGCATCCGCCGGAGTAGTGGCTGGCTGAAGCTCCCTGATCCTGTGGAGAGAGCTAGTCACAGCACTGGCGATGAAGCAACTGTGAATATGGTGGCCGGTGGGCATGGTAGTAACAGTTGTGGCATTAATTGAATGCATGTGAAAAGCTCATGGCTCGGATCACACCACTCTCCAGGAGTGACACACTATCCACGAACTCGCCTCCCCCATGAGCCACTGCAGATGAAACCATTGTCAGTTCCTGTACAGGATCTCTGGTGACAGCATTGGGGCTGGATTGGATAAACAGAAGTTGGTTGAAGTTCAGCGTTGGTTTTGGACATGGTTGAATGACATTTGGCACACAAAAATAAGTGCATAATGTTGCAATATCATGATGGGACATAAACTTGTCATGGCATACTCAGAAACACCGAGTGCATGCGAGCATGACAGGGCCAATACCATTGCACCAATTAATTTTTGTGCATTTTCTGATTTTTTGCCAAATTTTGTTGGTTGGGGTGCAAAGTTTTGTTGAGAAACATGGCACTCGCATAGCATGGGTGTGCAGACAGGGTTGACAAAAGCCTGGACAAATTGGGGTCTTATACACCATGTACATAAGTCCTCCAGTGTGCTTGCGATGGTGCAAGCTAACGCTTCCCTGCCCAATTCCACAACCACACTCTCAATTAGCTCGTGGAGCCGACAGCCTGCCACTGTGTCATGGCACAGGCAACTGTTATCCTGTAAATAGTCCAGCGAGAATGGGTAAGGTTTCTATGACAGTTGTAAGCATTTCAAGCACAAGTATGTCGGGCAACCGTTCACTATATGCCAACACAAGTGTCCAGGGTCATAAACACAGCATGGAAGACGCAGATATGTCATATTGCCAGTCAGCTGTTCGCTTTGCTGGGGCCATGGATCATGCAGCATGTCGGAGACACCCTGATGGAGTATCGTGGTAGTAGTGGTTACTGGTCTGGTGGGGAGCAGAGGAGAGGAGCATTGGAGGCCGCGCGTATCCCCAATCGATATTTTTCCCGGTGGTGGAGGGGAAGCTGATGTCGCTGGTGGCTGTGGCGGTCAAAATTGCCCTTCAATATGGGGGGGGGGATTGTGCAGTTGCAGTCTCAAGAGGGCAGATTTCCCTGTGCTGTTGGAGAGAATTGCGATGGCAGGATCTGTAGATCTTCGTTCTGCTATATCGGAATTTTCTGGAACCGGGAACTTTTACACAGGAGGGTGGGAATATGTGGGAAAACCGTATTTTGCCTATAGGATAAATTTACGCGAGCCAGCAGGTTACAATGGTGACATGTAGATGTGAAACAGTGGGTTTTCAGAAGGCAATTGCACACAGGACTCTATAAAAATATAAGAACATCGGAACACAGGAAAAGTCACAAAATTCATAGAAATGCAGTGAAAATACATAGAAATACATATAAAACATTGAAAAACACCGGAAGTTATTACATTAGGCAATCGGATTTGGCTGTCAAGGTAGGTTCAAAAATGTTGTAGTTTTGTCCACCATGTGGCACCAAGGAACGAAATAGATGAATTGTTGAACAGGCAATACAAAAGGGTGCCAACTGACGCATTGCTGGGTTCGGACATCAGGAGAATTAGGAGTTCTGTGTATGTTGCAAACATAAGGCATACACCTACCAGGCTGAGGATAATTTTCCCTGGGGCGCCAGCTCAGAGTGCACAAGAATGGAGGGTGTTCGGTCGACGGCCCTTAGATGGGGCCTCTCCTGATGGTCCAGCATCGGATTATCAGCTATAATCCGAGTGCCTAGGCTTGTGAGAGGTATTTAAGCCCCTCTCAATGCATACTTACTCCCACTATGGGAATGTTACTAACCATCTCAATGCCCTTAGTGACAAAATGGTCGATCAAAGACACAGCTTCCCTGAGGAAAATAAAAGGTTATGCAGGCATGGAGTGGCCAGATAAATAAAGATGATTGGCGAACATTTCGACACAAGATGGTTTATTTGAATTCACTGTCATCTGAGGCACATATTACAAGTTTTTCCCCTCTATGGCTAGGGGAGCTGCTAAACAGTGAAAATGACGTGAAACCTGGATGGTAATAAATGTAACCACTTGCACTTCAAGATTATAAAGGCTCCTGTGGTGTGGGGTCACACAATCTTTGGGCAATGAAGATATAATTACTGTTACAAATTAAATAAATAACTATTGATACGATACACGATTGGCACAAAATTATATAGGTTGTTGTCGCACAGGCAGCACAATGAGGTAAGTTGGGCGGACTCCGACATCGCGGCGCAGGCGTCCCATGTCATTCCTTCATCTGCTGTTGTGCATGATAGCTTGGAGAGGAATGAGGGGGTTGGATGAAATATGCTGGCCCGAAAAATCCCTGCCCTAACAAGATGACTTGTGCGGGGTTTTAAATGGGACTGTCACCTGATGTCGTTGGTGGCGGCGGCTGTGATGCCATGCCGCCACCACATGGCGGTTCCATTAGGGTAAAAATCCTCTGGGGCGAGTGCCGATGGAAATGCGGGCGACTGGACGAATGGTCGCTGTTAGGGTGAGACACAGTACACTTCAGGCAGTTTTCATTGTATGTGTGTGATTGCCATTTGCCCATTTCTACCACACCATAAAATATTCGTACAATGATTATACTGGTGTAACTGTATTCATTTAGATTTTTGTCCTTGCGATTCAGTGGTTATCTGTGTTTGACACGGACATAACATTAATTTAAAGGAATACACAAAACCAGTGTTTTTGAGTGGGTGTATGAATGTTTAACACAGGTGGGCTGGTCTGCCTATGGACGTCTGGAACACTGTAGTACACTGCATGTGATTGGCACGATTAACACAGTCGATTGAGGGATGTAAGCCATCGTTCACTGTGCGTGTACACTGACAATTTTTAGAGTTTGTTGTAAACAGGTCTGTGGGGCCTGTGTTCGCGACCGGGTGCACGCACACTTTGCAAAGGACCATGGATTTTCCTGTTGAAGTTTGCAAAGCCATGATCCTCTTGTTTACTTACGAGAGGTGAGAATGGGTTAACTGGCGCTGTAGGCATTGTTAACTGTTGACAGCTCATGGAGCCATGAACCTTTCCAATTACGTAGATGGATGCCCTATCAATCCATGGGCTTGTTTTACCTGACCCAGATAGGGAGATGGGCAGGGGGTGCAGTCTGTACGCCCTCATGTTTCTCCATCGTTGTCTGGCTCCCTTGTCCTCTAGAAGCGCGTGATGGTCATCGTTGGGGTGGTGTTATGGGGTAGACAGCACTGGCCACCATTGCTCCAGGAAAGCAGGCTCCCATTACCAATGGTTGCTGTTTGCCATGTGCTCTTTTGCCTTCTTGAAATCTTGTGAAGGTTGGCAAACCTCATGGAAAGAAAAAAATGGTCTTATTATCCTAAAAACTGCAGTTGACACTGTTTTTCACTGTTTTAATTATCTTGCGACACTCCACTGGGGCCCAATAGGCTTATCCACTCGTCAACTGTGATGTAAATGTAAGATTATATTTACATATATGTTACAACATTTGAATATTCTTACAAAATTTAGCACTGTTTGACCTTACTTGGTAATGGATATTCTGCATGCACTGTTATGTCACACACTTAAATGCTTTGTAAACACTCCGCATGCCAGTTATGGCATGGTTTTCACAAAAAATTTTGAAATTGTATTTTTGAAAATTGTTACATGGAAATTACACCTGAAGGGTGTTTTCTGTTATATCAAATGGCATTGTGAGTGATGGTATAGCAACACATGAAAAATGGATACTTGAAAAGTCTGATGCAATTCCAAAACTTGCGCAGTTGGGCAGAAAATTATACAATTCTGCACTGACGAATTTTTCAAAATGTGAATTGGTGTCACACATTTAGGATGCCCTGGACATCGAGGTGTAATACAAATGGGCCGAAAGTGCAAGACTTTGTGTTGTCGTGAGTGACAATTTGGGGCACTAGTGTCGAAGATAAACGAACTGTATGGTGGTTTCCAAAATCTATGGTTCCATTTTTTCGTTTTTCGATATTTTTATTGCTATTTGCTCTCGTTTGTTCTAAATGTTTGTGTGCATAACAAGTCCATAAAATATGAAGTAGCACAAATTCCGCAGGGTTGAAACTTGTTATAGGTTATGCAGAAATTGAAAAAATATATTTATATCTGGACGGAAAAACTGTGCGCCAGTGAGATGTGCAACAAATTCAAAGAAGGTGAACTATTTCCTTTTCTGATGAATTAAAAAAAAATGCTGTGACATTTAAGCAATAGCAAATATAATCACTGTTAAAAATGTATGGTCTGTTAGTAAGGACAACTTCTAATCAATTTTGGTGATTGTTCCGTATTGCGTACTCTTATGGTAAAACCATAGGAAACCTGCGAGTGCACTATCGAGTATCCACTCAAATTATTTACTTTTCAAGTCAGTGTACTATTGCGTATCCGGTCGAATTCCGTTTAACGTATCCAAGTTCAAGTCAATTGTTCCGTTTAGCGTATCCAAGTGTGTTTTTACTTAAAACNGTGGCATGGACTCCAGTAATGTCTGAAGTTATGCAGGAAGCATTGAAATCTGCGCCAATTTGAGAAAGGGTTGCACGTCTGTCACGTTTAATTATTCTTTAGTCAGTTGTAATTTGTCTCGTTCGTTCACGATATTTTTCCGGCCGCAGCGATGTCGATGATTTGATGTTTTACCGGATTCCCGATATTAACGGTACACTCGTGAAATGGTAAAATCCTAATTTTATCGCTAACTCGGAGATGCTATGTCACATCTTTCGTACGCCGACTATAACACCACGTTCAAACTCAATTAAATCATGATAACCTGCCATTGTAGCAGCAGTAACTGATCTAGCAACATTGCCAGACGCTTGTTGTCTTCTATAGGCGCTGCCGACTGCATCGCGTTACTCTGATTGATTTCATACCTCGGTTATTTGCATATGCACACCTACACCAGTTTTTTTGGCTCTCCAGTGTATATTATCTATTTTATTTTCGACGTTCTACTTATTTTAGCATTACGCCCTCCTAAATATGAAACAGGTAAGGTGTGCAAAAGCCATGTATGTAACTTTTGTGGGTCTACCATGTCTCCTTTAAAAAAGCCACTATTCTTTATAATTACCGGGCTATGAAGATCAGGAAAATTGTGGGGTAAAATATATAAAATGTATGTAAATTACATGTCATTCATGTTCCTTAACCATATTAAATGCAATAAGATATAACCTAACTCAACCTAACTTCACAAGAGATAGTGTATTAGGAAAAGTTTAATAAGTAAGTTTCCATTGGTTCATCCACCCCCCTGTGATTCACCTATAATGAACATGTGTATAATATGGTTACCAGAGGTGTTCTCACATTAAACACGATTCAGCAACCGGAGTGAAATTTTTCGACATAATTTTTATGTTTTTTACTTTATAAACAAGTGAATCTTCATCGCCTTCCTCACCATCCATGGTATACACTGCAAAATAAGGGAAGCCCACAAAAAAATCCTATTAAGTGTGATTAGTAATCACCAGATATACAATTTACAGGTATCAATCTCCCTGTTTTCGGAAAAGCCGCTATACTTAATAAAGATGTCCTTACACCATGTCAAAGAGTTGTTATGAATGTTGTAGCGACAGTTTACGATATGGCAATTACCAATGCACTAAAAAATATGTGTATTAATTTTTAATGATTTGATATCGTGACCATTTTTGACACCCTACATCTGCTCAACTGTCTTCGCAATATTCTGCTTAAACATAACATTCATGTTAGTGACCTTCGGTGACCAAATAGGGATTGGAATCTCACAGTAGGATCATATCTGGGATACTTATGGGATTGACACTAAGCAGGCCTTCTTCCATCTGTTACACAAGTTGACCGAAGAACATCTGAATCCTACAGATTATAAGTCCATGAAAGTTTTGTTGGCTGCACCTGTATCAAGCCATACTCTTAATGAAACTATTGGGTGTCTGGTTGCAAATGGTGAGTGCATTTCTTTTATTTGGAAGTATGTAGTTTGTTTTGTTAGTAAATTGTTCCAGTGATGGTCTATGTGTGAAGGTAAACATCTTGTAAATTTCTTCCCCCATGCTTTGTTAGATGCTTAGAATGAGTACTAATTATCAATGAGTAGCCTAATTGAAAAGTGAAATGCTGTAAAGTAAATTATACAGTCATTACTTCTACATTTCTGTGACAAATTACTCTATGAATATTAAGATCGTGTTGGCTCTGCAAGTCCTAGGTCGACGTGGTCGAGGTTACCCAGGGCTGGTTAATTGTTGAATTGCCCAGCACCATAACCCAGTGGAGAGTTAATGATGAGGGTCGTTCGGTCGATGGCCCAGAGGGCCCTGGATATCCCCGTAAGTTTGTTGATGATGTCACGTACTTGCTGTTGCATTATTTATACTTTATGACGAGATTGTAGGCCATCTCGTTTGCCTGAAATATACTATGAATTGTGGGTGATGCTACAAAGGCTGTAGTACCCTACAACGATTTGACACAGTTAGCTTGGCAAAGTGGTTTATTCACTGTTCTGACAACAGGTTAATAATTCATGAAAATGCACCCAGCACTTACAGCCTTCTAGTGACCTTAGTGGGAAATAAACGTAGTATTATGTTGATATGCGATTGTGTTAAGCCCTCTGATGAGAGGGCGAGTGGCTCTCCCCTTGGTACAGTTAAGAAATAATAAATTTTCTCGTTGATTAATTAATATTAATATTGTACTGAAATTATTACAGCTTAAAATATGGTACGGAGGGGGCTCTTGGAGCGGGTGACCAACGCCATGGGTCTGGTCCGAGTGCTGAGACGAACTGGCCCGAGTGACATCGATTTCTGTCACGAGAACCGAAGTGAAACGGCGAATGACAAAACATAACATGATAACTCTGTGATATGATTGTAATAATGGAAAAGTATATAAATTAAATGAAACACATTGGTGACACCCCCGAATATTAAAAAATGTATGTTATGCTTGAAGTTGTGAAGTTGATGGGGAATTTCACGATACTAGATGATATGTTACAATGAAGTAGGCATTTATAAGCAATCTCCCTTTTAGAAAACATAATTACTCTTATATAAATTAACGTTATAACCATATTACATTTTCTCGTAAAAAATGTTTGCATTTCACTACCTGTGATGCATTTCCATCTCACTAGCTACAGTGTTGCCAGGTGGCTGCCCCCTGAAGGGATGGAAGACTCCACCTGGGCAAAGTGGTGTGGAATGCCATGCTTTATTGCTATTAATGCAATAAAACACACCCCTGACTGTAGCTGTGAATGCAGTGATGGTGTTAAATGGGATTGTAAAAATGCTGCACACTTATGGTGACACTATCGGGCACTTATCACCTCAGCTTCAGCTTACAAGCCAGTTTGAAGCCACTCGGTGGTGCATTGCATCGTAGGTCATGGTGCGAGCTGCTACGAAGCAACGACCAATTGCCAGTGCGCCCAAAGGCTGTGCATTTAGGGTAAACACTGTTTCGGGTAGCCTACTTACTTATTACAAGAGTTACATCTTTAAATACATGAGTAGGGTGGTCTCTTGTGTTGAATAATTCTTGTCGGCAAGAAGGTACAAGTTCCGTTCTTGTTGACCTGCACTATGCACTCTTGGCCTGATGTAGTTAGTGCAGCCCGGTGTAGCTGGTAGAGTTGTTGTGACAGTGGCAGTCAGAGTAGGCACAAAGAGCTCGTGGATGCGTGGTTCCCGTCAAACGGCCCCTCCGCTGGTGACCACTTGACTGCGGAGTCCCCCATGTGTCCCATGACTCCATTAGTGCAACAGGTGGTGGGTGGCTTCAGCTTATGGCATGGCCTCAGTGCATAAGGCAAGCGCCTCTGGGAGCTGACTCCGTTTGCTGCTGGAGGGTCAGGGTGCTGTCGCCATCGAGCGTGATGTCCCATGACATGCATGTGGTAGTGGGGGGGGGTGTTCCCATCACATGTGCTGCAGGTTAGGCAGATCAGGCGATGCGGCCGCTTGGAGTAGAGGGTGGACCCCTCCTCCTCTGACTCGTCCATGCTGCTGATGCGGTCTGGATGTCGGCATTATGTGGGTGTGGACGAGGGGGAAGGAGAGGGCCTCGGTGAAGGGCTGTGAAACCCTGTTATGCTCCCCCACAGCTTTCGCCGACGTCCTCCGGTGTGAGTTCCCCCACTGTTGGTCCTACTGAGGGCACCACGGCGGAGCCGTCGAGAGAGCTGTCCTATGGGGAGCTCTGTCCCACAAGTGTCTCTGGCGAATCGCCATCGGCGACGTCTCTGGTGACCAGTGCCATGACGCAGGGCATCACGATGCTGTGGAGTGACGCTCGCGGGTATACAGTGATGTGTGCGGTGTTGGTGGTTGTGATTGGCTATGGTAATTTACCCTTAGGTACTTCTTCCTCCTCCGCGTGCCTTGCGGGTGTCGAGATGCCAGGCGCCGTGGCTGAGAAGAGACTCCGGAGAATTTTCTGTCGCTGCTGGGACTCTATATCTCGACTTCGCTTCTGGCGGCGATTGGTGTGTTGTTTTCATGGTGCTCGACATCCTGCTTGTCAGGTGTACTGTTGGCACTTAGAGGCACTAGGTCGCATCAGGATGTTGCCGACGGGTCTCTATGTGTGTGTCCTGGATGTGCCACAGCTCACCATCTCCTTGTACGATTTTTGCCTTCTTGGCCCACATATGTGCACATTGATGTTGGGCGTTGATGACCAAGGTCTTGAGTTCATTGAGCCAGGGTTCAGTATTCGGTGTGGTCTCTATGGCGTTGCAGATTACCTGCCCATTGTCTGTTGTCATTGAGGTGTTGGCAGTAAGGGGTAGCAAGTCATCCCACTCCTCCCTGTCGACTGCTACCTCGGTGCCTGGTGCTCTGAATTGTTCATCGGCAAGTTGATTCTCTGCTCTGGGGACATGTTGAACAACGAAGTCGTATGATTGTAACAATTCCCTCCAAGAGAGTTTGTTCCTAGCTTCCCTCATGCAGTGAAGCAGGAGCAGGCACCGGTTGTCGGTTCGTAGGGTAAAGTGCTGGTACACAAGGTACATCCTGTAACCCTTCACCGGCAAAACCACAGCCAAAAATTCCCTCTCGGTCACATGGTATTGACCCTTAGTTGGACCAAACTTGGTGCTGCTATAATCAATTATCTGGAGCTCATTTTTGTCACCCAACTGGAGAAGCACGGTGCCTAGACCCTTATCACTGGCGTCTGTTTGTGGGTATAAGTGCCTACTGGGGTCGTGATATGAGAGTGTTGTACACTGCCTGAATATTCTCTTCAGTTCCTGGAAACAGCTTTCGTGGTCACTGTCCCACTGGAACTTACACTTCGGGGACAGCATGTCTGTTAGGGGTGCTGTCCCATTTTTTCCCCTCAGTCAGTTTACAAACCCGAAGAACTTCCTGAGCTGTTTGCGTGTTCTGGGTGCCTCATATTGGTCTATGATGAACAGGTGTTCCGATGTTGGCTTACTGCCGCATTTGTCCACTAGGTGACCAAGGAACTGAACACATAGTTTCCCTATGTGGCACTTTCTGTTTGCACATGTTAACTTATTTATTGCAAGGCACTCCAGTATCGATGATAGGTGTTTTACATGGTGTTCCCAGTTCTCCAGATGATCATATCATCCAGGTATGGGAGTGTAAAATCCCATACATACAACGGCTGTACTTACAGACCCAGAACCCGCAGGAAATTACTAAGTCCGGGCCCCCTTTTTGGAAATTTAACAAAATAACCTATTTTATTTTATATTTGATTAACGTTTTATAATTTAGAAAAAAGACAAGCAGACCTAGACATATGTGTAATAATAATAAAATATCAAATATAGTTTTTACTCATTATTTTTTTTATTATCAAACATATGAAACATTCAAAATTTGCCTAATTATGAGTTCTGTGCATGCAACGAACATTTTTCACAACAAAAGAATTGATAACCTCAGTATGGTCAACTCATTGCATTATTTGTGACTATGAATAATATAGAGAGTGAATTAAGTCTCTCCTCTTCTGTGGTAGATCTTTAGTAATTCTTAGATCTCTTTAGTCCTGAAAAAAATATCGTTCTGCTGAACAGTTTGTCCCCTGGTTAGCCCCCCTCCCCCCTCAGGCTAGTTCCAAAGGCCGGTGTCTCGTTCTCCTGGGAGGAAGTTTGGCACTGCTACATACCCGTCGATCACTTGTACCATCATTGTCTGGAATGTGGCGGGTGCGCATTTTAGCCCGAAGGTCATAGCACAGAACTGGAAGTGTCACCCATTAGGGGCGGTGAACGCTGTCTTGTGGCTGTCTTCTGGCTTGATTGGGACCTCCCAGTAGCCACTGTGCATGTCCAGTGATGTCATGACCTTCGCCTTTCCTAGAATGTGTAATACATCCTTCACACTGGTGTATGGTGGTGGTGCGGTTTGTGTAATAAAATAAAGGGGGCAGAAGTCCACATAGAAGAGCCACATTCCGTCTTTATTCGGCGCTAATGTGATTACACAGTTGTATTTGCTGTGTGTGGGCTCGATGATACCTTCGGCTAACATTTCCTTAATCTGCTCTTCGATAATAACACACTGGTGTGGTTGGTAGCTGCGTGGTCCTGCGAAAAGCGAGCAGTCGTGTGCCAATGGTATTGCGTGTTCGGCAATAGTTGTTCGCCTTAGGGGCTCTGTGTCTGGAAACACATCCCGTCTTTCCTGAAGGATTTTCTGCACTATCTCCCTGTATCCTTCTGGTCACTTCGTGGTCCAGTTCGTCCAACCTATGCAGCTACGGTATTCGGGTTCACTTACATCGTACCTGCTCAATTCGTCCTGTGCAGTCGCTCAGGAAAGCCAACAGGTCCTCGTTGGTGTTTCCCGCGAAGGTAGGAAGTGACTGGAATCAGGCTGGTGTTGTGCCCGTGCCTGTGGTAGGTGCTGCAACTGCTGGTGTTGTCGTCCTAGCCACCTGGTGTGGCAGAGGCCACACGAAGCCAGGAATGCTGTGTGGCACCAATGAGTTTCCCCATGGTGCTGCTGATCCCTCTATGCCTGTTGAATGCCCTAGAGGGCTGTGTTGTTGGCTGTTGTATTCACTGTTCTCAGTGAGGTGCATAACACTGTCACTCGTGGTATGCCCGCGCACTGTTCGCAATAGAAACATCCTGAGGTGTTGTTGACCATATTGCGTTTAGTTGTTCACACTGTTTGTTCACACTTGTCGCGTTCTGTTCCTTTGGGGCACTCTGCATAAACATTTATGTGATAAATTACGCACAGTATTGTCATGTTTCCTAGTCCTGCACATAAGATCTGTTTCTCGCATCGTTGGTTGCGAAAATTATTTAATAGCGAATTTTCTAAAAATTGTTCTTTTTTCTCTGAATTTTAGAAATTGTTCTAGTTGCTGTGAACTTAAAAATTGTCCTGGTGGCTGTACGACTGTACACGTGCACGCGCATCTGTTTACGAGGCTGAAGTTGCATCGGACCACTCGCGGTCTGTTGCATTCAGTCCACAACGGGACTCGTTTGCCATCAGAGGTACTGCTACATGCATTCTCAAATAGTTCACTATTATTTCTTTTAATGTCTTATGCGAGTCATCTCACATTAACTATTTTCCGGTACGGACATTTAGATTCCCGGAATGGATTTAGTTATGTTAATGGTCGTACACACGTGAGGCATAAATTTTGTAATTTTCCATTGCTGGTGCACCAATTAAATTTGCAAGGTAACTAGCCCTTTTTCGGCCAGGTGGCTCGGCGTGGTTGTCATGGTGACGGGTCTTCCTATGATGGATATGCCGGAATGACTCTCTATGCTCCCTCTCACGGGGGGGAGGGGAGTGTCCCGTTACTTCTGAGAGGGAGTGGGGTTGTGGCTGCTACACTCGCACATCAAGGCGGTGCGTCACTACAACCACCTGCTCAGGAAGAGGGAGAGGGTGGTTGGTGATCGCTTCCTGCCCAGAAATGGTGGCACTAGATGATGAACCAAAAAGGCAGTTTGCCGCGAAACTGAATTTCCCACTTTTTGATACAAATTTTGTTTTAATTAATTTTGCAGCTGAGGGTGGCTGAGCACTTTTCCCTTCTTGTCGGTTATTGACTGTGGCGAATACTGACTGTATATATTACGTTTAGTGTTTTGTGTTGTTATAAATATTGATAACAAGTCTTGCATGCTTCGCGAAATTATGATATAATCACTTATTGATACAATTATTACTTGAATTTCAATGATTATTGCTTCCAACGAATTTGTTTGTTATGCTAATGTTCCTGTTACTGTTATTAAAGCCATTAGAATGCTTTAAAAATTATGTGTCGTGCCGAGTACGACAAAATTTAGCACTGAATATTCTTATTTTCTTATTAATGTTTAACATGTTTCGTACGACGTATATATGGTGCATTGTAAAATAGATTTTGTCCATATTCTTTGCATATTTTGTTTGATTTATATATAACTAGTCTCTGATAGTTTTTTATATTTAACGGGATGCGTAAAATATAAACAATGTACTCGTGATTTGGCCTTGGAATTTCCACGTGGGTCGTCTGCCAAAAACACAGCCATTTGTTTACAGCGTGTTATTTTTGATGTTTCTAGTGTGTGTTGTGCAATGTACATAAAGATACTTATATGTCCTTTTAGAGTTGGGCATTATACATTTACACTTCATAACACTCTAAAATGTAGTTTATTGTTACTTGTGTGAAAACGACTGGCATGAAAACGTGATTTTTCGCGCCATTTCTGAGCTGGCCAAAAATACGTTCGAGTGTCCTTCTCTGCACAAGAGGGGCTTATAGAACCCTGAATGAGCCACGTGATGCACGGGCGTAGGAACAATCGCATTGTTTTGATGATGACTATGTTTTGTGACATGGTGATTTCATTGTACTTGTGCTCACATTTTGTTCTTCCTTCTGCTCTTAGCTGGTAAAGCCATTTTTGATGTAGGAAAATAATGGCTTAATGAAACACTGGCCCCTAGTTGGGAAAGCAATATTTTACGTGGTCGAGATTGACGCATGATTCGTCCAGAGAAAGAACAGAGCAACGCTTTCACAATCTGCCAGAATGTGTGTCAAATGCTCATACCGACGTCACCCGAATAGTTCCTTCCAATGACTCACATGCCAGGTGACAGAGAGAGAGGCGCTCGTCGGCGCGTGAGGCTTGCTTCACCTGATCGACGCACGCCGAAGTTTGACGTACGTCGGGTCGCCAATGACGTAGGGAATTCCTCGAGATATAGTACCGCAGGGAAGTGGAGAAGTCAGTCAATCTGTGGGACTCGAGGGACGCGGGGCCAACTCCAGGGGTGCGGCCCAGTTGGACGGCTGGGGAGTCAATCTGAGGACTCGAGCAACGCGGGGGTCAGCGCCAGGGGTGCGGCCCAGTTGGACGGCCGGGGAGTCATCCGGGAGACTCAAGCTACGCGGGGATCAGCGACAGGGGTGCTGCCCAGTTGGACGGCCGGGAGTCGATTCTGAGGACTCAAGAAACACTGCGCCAGCGCCAGGGGTGCGACCCAGTTGGACGCAAGCACCAGAGAGACATCGCAGGACGGGCACCGAAGTCGCCGAGAGACGTGAAGCCGAGAAGAACCAGCACACATTAGCAGCTCAGTTAAGTAACCGCACCTCCAAATCCGACCACTTTTCCCCGACGTACATAAACTAAAACTCTGACCTGTAGGTCTCCGACATGTAAGGGAAGTGTGCAGGAAACGGAACCCAAGAGTGCAGTGTATCATACCTATATAATGAGTGACATAATGATGCAATAAATAACTGTTTTAGCTAACCGAATCCGAAGCCGAAGTGTTTATTAGCCGCCTGATTTCACCCCTGAGTATGTGTCAGTTCGCTACGCAATAAGGTTGACCAAGCTATCTAGTGCTCCATCATCCTGTAGATCACATACACGGTGGAGAGCAGACTGTGGCGTGTCAAGATTACCAAGGGCTGGTTGAGTGAATTGCCTGGCGCCATAACCCATTGGAGAAAAAGTGATGTGGGTCGTTCGGGCAATGACTCAGGGAGCCCCGGAGTCCTCCGTCAGTTTGCAGATGTTGTTGTTACGTATTTACTGTTACACTATTTTCACCTTATGACGAGACTGTAGGCCGTCTCGTACACATGAAATATGATAGAAAATTGTGGGTGGTGCTACAATTAATCAACATACATTGAAATTTGTAAAGTGGTTTATTCACTGTGTTTGATTACATGTGAATAATGAAAGAAAACGGACCCAATACTTATGGCCTACCGATGACCTTAGCGTGACAATAAACGTGGTTTATGTAGATACGCTGTAGCATTAAGCTCTCCGGTGAGAGTGCGGGTGGCTCTCCCCTCGGTATAGCAAAGAAAGATAACAAATGTTCAGATTAATTAATGTACTATTCCAATTAAGTGATTACAGCCTAAATGATGGTGCCAAGGGGTCTAGTAGAGCGGGTGACCAATGCCACCATTGTAACCCGAGAGCTGAGGCGAACTGAGTTACATCGGCTTCCATCGCAAGTGACGAGAACCGACATCAAACGCAGAATGGTAAAACATAACATGAACACTGTTTAATATTATTTAAATAGTAAAAAATTGTATAAATTTGCTGAAACACATTGGTGATACCCCTGTTGATTAACAAATGTCTATTAAGGTTGATGTTGTGAAGTTGATGGGGAGTGTCAGCGCACTAAATGACATGTTACAAGGATGGAGGCCTTTATAGGCAATCTCCTGTTTTTGAAAATATAATTGTTCCTTTATGATTAAACATTAAATACATTATTACATTTATTGTGAATAGTGTTTTTATTTCACTTCTTGTGATGTGTTTTTATTTCACTGTCTACAGTATTGCCAGGTGGCTGTGTCCTGAAGGGATGGATGAGTACTCCTGGGCAAAGGGGTGTAGGTGCCATGCTATATTGCTCTTAATACAATAAAACACTACCCTGGCTGTAGCTGTGAATCAGGTGACATTATTTGATGTGTTTGGAAAAATGCTGCACACCACTGAGTACACTTTGGAAAACATAGCATTTCAGCTTCGGCCTACAGTCAGGTTCCACACGACTTGGTGGTGTGTCATGTCATATGACACGGGTCGAACTTCTACAACATAACGACCAATTACCAGTGCGCCCAACGGCTATGGCTTTGGGGCAAACACCATTTCAGATCAACCACTTATTTATTAAAGGAGTTAGCACTTGTAATAAATGAGTAGGGTGATCTCTTGAGTTACGTAATCCTTGTCAGCAAGTTGGTGGAAGTTCCGTTTTTATCAACCTGCACTATGCACTTTTGGCCTGATGTGGTTGGTGCAGCCTGGTTTAGCTGGTGCGGTTGATGGGACTGCAGTGGTTAGAGTCGGCACAAGGAGCATGTGGACACGTGGTTCACATCAAAATAATATTGAAAATCTACACTATTTTACAGCAAAT
This sequence comes from Clitarchus hookeri, assembly GCA_002778355.1. NCBI lineage: Eukaryota > Metazoa > Arthropoda > Insecta > Phasmatodea > Phasmatidae > Clitarchus > Clitarchus hookeri. Next base: position 63,742 of record NQII01003962.1, read on the forward strand.
TTATATGCATTTTACTTTTTTACTTACTGATTATGTATAATCTTTTTCTTGCAGTAACAATTGTTTTTTATGCATATCAAAAGCATTTTACAATACATACAGGGGATGGATAAAATAAATTCAACATCATGCTATATAGTACATTTTGTTGCATGTTGGCATCACTGCTTCCGTGTAAATAATGCGACGTGTACGTATTGCACAGTTTACGTGCCAAGTCTTGTAGGTTATTTTTCAGTGTATTATACGCTTTGTTCTGTGATGGTTAAAACAAGCGATATGTGAAATATGTGATCTCTCAGACTTCGAAAAAGGACAAATAGTTGGATCTCGGTTAGCGGGAGCGTCTGTGACGAAAACAGCTGAATTGTTTAACGTTTCACGAGCGACAGTATCTGTGGTAATGACAGCATACACAAAACATGGTAAAACATCATCGGCGAAGAGGAATAGTGGGCGAAACTCAAAGTTAACTGACAGAGACCTACGAACATTAAAAATAATTGTGGCCAGACAACCTAAAACTACCGCAGCAAAAGTGACAGCAGAACTCAACACTCACTTGAGTTATACTGTTTCGACAAAAACAGTATAGCCGGAGCTCCACAAAGCTAACATTCATGGAAGGGCTGCAATTGAGAAACTCTTAATAACGGAAGCCAACGCTAAACTGCGAAATAAATGGTGCCACGATCATAAAACCTTGACACTTGATGATTGGAAGAATGTGGTATGGTCCGATGAATCATCGTTTACATTGTTTCCTACAAACGGCCGGGTTTATGTATGGAGAACCCCAAAAGAATCCTACTATCCGGACTGCCTACTTCCTATAGTCAAACACGGGGGAAGGTTCCTTTATGATTTGGGCGGCTATTTCGTGGTATTCAGCTGGTCCCCTCATTCGCATCACTGGTTGGATTACTGCGAATGAATATATCGACATCATCAATGATGAAGTTCTTACTATGACTAGCATATTGCTGCCAATCACTGCCATATTCCAAGATGATAATGCGCCCATACACAAAGCCAAAAATGTTCAGTCGTGGTTTGAGGAGCATCAGAATATCATAAAACAATCGCCAGACCTCAACATAATTAAACTGTTATGGGGAGTTTTAGAGCAGAGAGTGAGGAGCAGATATCCATCTCTTACATCATTGAGGCAATTGGGGGATATTTGGTAAAATAATGGAACAACATTCCATTGGAAACTATTCAGAAACTCTACGAATCTATTCCGCGAAGAATTGCAGCTGTTCTAAAAGCAAATGGTATCACAACACCTTATTAATAAATAAATATTGTGTATATGTCAGGTGTTCATATTATTTGGGCCATCCCCTGTACATATTAACAATAACTGGTTAAAACATTTTAGACGACTCAAAGAAGTTGATAAATGTTATTCTGATAATGTACAAATTTGGTGGCAAAGGTCGTTATCATCGCCCAAAACTTTCAATTGGATTTGCTTTGTTTGTTAATCATTAAGTATGTGCATTGTCACAATTAAAGGGCACAGGAACATCAAGTGCGCAAAAAACTCTCTATTTCAGAAGAGTGAAAAGCACTATCGAAGGAGGAAGGAGACAGTTTACATTTTAAATTAAAACATGGCCATCATTACTTTGTAATTTTAATTTAACTGTTTTTCTGACAGTTTTTTTTAGAAAGAGGCATTCATAAGGGGTAGAGTTAAGCTGGCTAGCTTCATTTTGATTAAGCATGTTTCAAAANTTTTTTTTAGAAAGAGGCATTCATAAGGGGTAGAGTTAAGCTGGCTAGCTTCATTTTGATTAAGCATGTTTCAAAATATATTTTGGAAAACCCTTGGCATGTGTGTGTTTGTATGTGTGTACGTGTTGCATGCATGTTGACTCCCTAATTGAATTGCTTATATCAGTCCTTAAAACTTTACTGGTTTCTTTGACTGTAGAATTTAAACTAAATACTATAGTTAATCAACTGGATAGCCAAAAAAACTGCTATAGGAATGTGTATGCAAATAACAGAAGTATGGAACCAATCACAGTAAAGCGCTGCGGTCGGCAGCGCCTATATAAGATAACAAGCGTCTGGCAAAGTTGCTAGATTGGTTACTGCTGCTACAAATGTAGGTTATCAAGATTTAAGTGAGTTTGAACTTGGTGTTATAGACGGCACACGAGAGATGGGACATAGCATCTCCGAGGTTGAAGATAAAATTTGGATTTTCGCGTACGACCATTTCACGAGTGTGCAGTGAATATCGGTAACCCTGTAAAACATCAAATCATCGACATCGCTGTGACCGGAAAAAGATCGTGAACGAACGGGAATAACGACGACTGACGAAAATCATTAAACGTGACAGACGTTCAACCCTTTCTCAAATTGGCGCAGATTTCAATGCTGGGGCACCAACAAGTGCCATTTTACGAACTATTCAATGGACCATCATTGATATGGGCTTTCGGAGCCGAAGGCTCACTCATGTACCGATGTTGACTGCACGACACAAAGTTTTACGCCTTGCCTAGGCCCGCCAACACTGCCATTGGACTGTTGATGACTGGAAACGCGTTGCCTGGTATGGCGAGTCTCGTTTCCAATTGTATCGGGCGGATGGACGTGTATGGGTAATGGAGACATCCTTATGAATCCATGGACCCTACATGTCAGAAGGGGACTGTTCAAGCTGGTGGAGGCTATGTCGTGGTATGGGGCGTGTGCAGTTGGCATGAAATGCGACTCCTGATTTGTCTAGATACGACTCTGACAGGTGACAGATACGTAAGCATCCTGTCCGATCACCTGCACCCATTCATGTCTATTGTGCATTCCGACGGACGTAGACAATTCCAGCAGGACAATGCGACTCCCCACACATCGAAAGTTGCTACCGAGCGGCTCCAGGAACAATCTTCTGATTTTAGATGCTTCCATTGGCCACCTAAATCACAAGACATGAACATTATCGAAAATATCTGGGATGCCTTGCAACGTGTTGATCAGCAGAGATCTCCACCGCCCCGCACTCCTACGGATTGGTTGAGTGCTCTGTAGGATTCACGGTGTGAATTGCATCTCGCATACTTTCAGTCATTAGTCGAGTCCATGCCATGTGTTATTGCATCACTTCTGAATGCTTGCGGGGGCCCTACACGATATTAGGCAGGTGTACCAGTTGTTTTGGCTCTTCAGTGTAATTGTGAACTGTTTAAGACATTATAATGACATTTATTTCCACATGAAACCATACATTTTATAGTTTTCAAGCTTAGTTACAACCTATTTCAAGTAACTGAATTTCTTCCATTAAAGTGTATGCATCTGAAGAAATTTTTACTAAAATGGTTGGCTGTACTGTGTTGTGGCCATATCTCATTTAGCTGAGCCATCACAAGATTATTAGTTTTTGGAAGGCAGTCTGTTTATGAAAAAATTGTTATCCTGTGCCTATTTGCTGTTTCCAAATTTGTCAGCTGTCTGTCCTGACCTGGCTTCATACCCTACAAAAATGCTTTAAGGTAGACATGACATCACACTCCAAATTCACGCCAATTTCACAAATGCACCTCAAAATATTTACTTTAATCAAGGGGACATGACAATTAACCATTTTTTAATGCTTAGTCTAATTGTGTGTTGATGCTATCATGTAAAATTTGTCTGTTTATTTTGCACTCTTGCTGAAAAATTTAGCTCTTGTCAGAAATGGCCATATGCATAGTCATGTAGGCCACACGTGGTCTTCATTGAGGTGCCATATCAATTTAATAAAGGTATTTTTCAGAAGAAAGGTAATTTTTTCGAGAGCTGAATGGATATATCATTTGATGCAAAAAAGTTCATGTACATGTGCCATATTTCAAATGGTTTCCAACATAGAGCTAATTTAATTACTATTTTAATATTTGAGTGCAATATTTCTATCTCATCCAGCCCTTGTTACATCTCTCTCTTCTCTGCCTTGCGGCACACAGCGTTTAACCTTCTTGGTAAATCATTTGGATATCTTCTTTCACTTAACTACTAACCTATAATGCTTATGGCCCCCATATAGTGGATGTCAGCAGCCAGTAGAGCATGCAACTACAAAGAAAAAATGAAAATGATTATCCAAATATGTAGGCCTAGATGCCTTTTATGTGCGTAATGGAAGCAGATGCAGGGGAAAAGAGTTAATTAATAAGGCTCATTCTAATTAATTTGGACATTGCCATTGTTTACATTTAATCGGAGTTAACTGTAGGCAATTCATATTTTATGTAGTCTGTACTTTATTAATAGATCCTTCAATCATACTACAGAGGTTGAATTTGGGAACAGGGGCAATGCCTTCTGAAGCAGTGTACACCTGCATGTGCTGTTGGCTTTACCAACATGTTATTTTACATTGACAATGGGAACAGTATTTAGCCATCAGGTGCCTAGAGTTTGAAGTGTCACATAATAAAGAGCATAAGAAACCCTTCACCTGAATNTAATAAAGAGCATAAGAAACCCTTCACCTGAATTTTGGGATGCTACAATAACTCAAATTGACAGCTGGAAATTTGAAATAACTCGACACAATGTGACACTTAAAATAATTAGTTTTTTTGTCCACCATGTCAGGATGGTTGGATCGTCACACTTTGGGAACTATGTGTAAGTAACATTGTGTAAGTTTATATAATTATGTTTGTTTTTCTTTTTATACTGTTAGTAGTACTGGCAAACTTATAAAACATTGATGTGTGTTTTGCTGACAAGCTAATCAACACAGTCAATTGGAACACATCACACAAGTAGAACCAGCCCAGACTTGCTGTAACAGGGTGACGTGGACCCCCATGCGTGGTCTGGCACGGCCACTGTCATCACGTCATCGGCCCACAGGTGCTGCACCAGTGCGGCCCGCGGAACATGCACGTCGTTCGTCCCAATGTGTGTATGCATCGTTCACTTGGAAACGGATCATGACCCAATACCGAGTGATCCATCTGAGTGCCTGTGGTGTCCCTAGATAGATCTGTGCACTTAGGATACGAATCAAGTGTTATAATGTGTAGTAAATAGCATAAAAATTTATCGCACACCGGCAAATGTTGGTGAGATTCTCCCTTATGGGATTGCGAAGTAATAGCAGAATAAATACACACCATGTGCATATTTAATTAGGTGTAGAGTAGCAAGGCTAGGGTATTTGAAGTGTTCTATTTAATTTTCCGAGTGCAATTGTGTGTCTAATCAAGCCAATTAGTGATGTGGGAAATAACTATTCTTTCTTTCAACCTGACCATTCAAGTCGTAGAGTACCCGAAAACTTAACAGACCAAAATTTCCCACATGCTCTGCAAGGCACCACATGATCTTGTTTTGTATGTAAATGAGTGCTTAATTAAGAACTCTTAACTCTCTACAGGATTAGGAAAACTCTCCCAGAACGATTAAGTGTTTTGTGTGTATATGTTTAAAGTTCTATGTTAATGAGTTCAGTTAATTAAATTACCTCACGGAGTGGAGTGAGCTCTAGGCAAGGACATCACTCGCCCTTGCCATCTTCGGCAGTCTGATTCCACGGTTCTTAGGTGCTACACATGTGTTGCGTCGCGGGAAACTTCATGCTTTGTTCTGAACACTTAACTGCAATAGGTAAACATAATTTACTGGGACTTTTATTTAGTGTACCTACATTCTTCTCCGCATTCGCAGCACCCCTCAGTCAGCTGAATTTACCGACCCTGGAGGTTTAATTACAATTAGAAGTTTTTGTTCCATTCTTGGCCTTTTTGTACAGTAACGGCCGCTGGTAAATCCTGTCAGTCAGGTCCGCTTTAATTTGCATTGTATACATGTAGCTGTATACACTATTCGGCAATACAATTTACTTGAGCTAACCGAAACTTGTAAGTTCTCATTTTAGTGTTAAATTCCGGGCCCTGGCCCTATCCAGGAAGTCATTAATACCTCAAGGAGGCATCCTTCATTTATAAGGTGAAAAGGTAATATTAAGGCGTGCTGGGGAGCCTGAATACTCGGGCTATATATGTATTACGTTTTCCTGTAAATTTGTACTGTGTGTGTCAGGAAATACAGCCACGTGGTCGTCCGGCTCACGATCCTGAGAACTGTGATTTTGTGCCTGCCCAGTGAGCTGGAGCCCATTCTATTCGAAATAGGAAAATTGTGTGATATTCTGATTTTTCTGAATATAGTCGCCAGACTACGTCCACATCACTATCCCCAACCGCTCAGATAACTGAGTAGGGGTGTAGTCTGGATTAATGTTAGAAAGATACTAAAGTATCGTCTTTATGATTGGTTGGATCTTTCGAGCAAATTCAGCTTAAATTGTCTCAACTTCGTTGCAAACCCAAATAAAAAAAAAAAAAAATGTCTTACAGAAATGTTTATTTATTCACTTAATTTAGGGGGTAGCTGCACTTTCTTGCACACACTTGACAACGAATTTGCAATGTACCAGTGTATTAAAACCCTCCAAAACATTCAAATTTTGTAATTTCAATTCATCAAATTTACACAATTCACAAAAATTCAATGCAAGTATAATAAATAGATAATCAAACCAGCTGTCTCGTGTTGTAGTAAGTGTTGGCATTGTGTGTATACGACAAAATTGAGCATTATTCACTACTGTTACATGTAAATGTGTCACATTTCATGTGACAAAGTGATGGCACACTTGATGCTTGTGGAAGTGTCGCCCTTATCACTGTAACTCCTCTCAGCCTTCAACCCAGAAAAAAGTGCCAGGTAGGCAGGAGTCTTATTTAATTTCGTTAATTCAACAAGATTCAGATTTATTTTAATTTTTCTGCATTGCGGGACATAAATAGAAAAATGCTGTGCTCTATTGGTCGCACTTTGGAGCACTAAGCACTTCAGCTACAGTCTACAGGCTAGTTGATGCCACTTGGTGGTGCGTTATGTCATATGTGGAAGCGCGAGCTGCTACGACATAACGACCAATGGCCTGTGCAGCCAATAGCTTTGGCTTTGAGGTAAACACCGTTTCGAATCTCCTACTAATTTATTACAAGAGTTACGTTTTGTAATAAACAAAGCAGTATGACCTCTTCAGTGACGTAGTAACAGTTGTTAAGAAGGTGCCAGTTCCGTTCTTGTCAACCTGACTATGCACTCTTGGCCTGATGTTGCTGGTGCCGCCCGGTGCAGCTGGTGCAGCTGATGTGACTGCGGCGGTCAGAGTGGAAGCAAGGAGCTCATGGACGCGTTTTTCATGTCAAATGTATGTTAAGTCTGTTGTTATAAATAATAGGGAAATTGTCATTTTTGAATCGGTAGCATTCGGCAAGTGTGGGTTGGCTCTTATGGTAAATGTGCAATATGTAAACATTATGTTAAAATTTTGTTTGTGTTATCCATATTTGGCTACCGTAGTTAGGACATGGGTAACACAATTTAGTAGTATTTATTTGTTGTTCTGCTCTTTTTTTTCCCTACAATTCGATATTTTGTCACTTTGTACAGTTTTTGCTGGTGGATTGTATTTTTTGTAGTGTGCATTTTCACACTAGAATGTGGATGCAAATGTATGTTTTAAACGCTTGCGACCAGCTTGTTAACCAAATAAAGCATAAAAATTATTATTCTGTTCACTACAGATTTATTAATTGCTGTATTTGTATTTCTAGCATAGAATTTGTTGGAGGGATTGCAATTGTATAAACACAACCATTTAAATGTTATAAGTTATGTTAGGCATTGTAAAATAAACCAACAACAATAAATTGCTTGCAACAAGCTACAATCTTGCTCTTACTGTTATAGTTTGGCAATACAGTGTATTGTTTTGCCTATTGTCTGTTTGGCCATTATTTATAATTACAATTTCTTACACCCAACAAACACATTTCTGGTGCATAAATCTGCTATTACAACAGACAAAACCATGAATTTGTTTCATGAATAAAGCAAGACTGTCCTGTGAATTTTAATGCATTATCGTGAACAAGCAAATTATTATTTTTTTCTGTCGTCATCCTTTATATATAGTCTCGTCGATGTTGATTGGTTAGTTATAACTGTTGTAGCCCCAGGACATGAATTTTATCCAAGTTGTAGTATAAGCTCTCTACGAGTCTTCGAACCACACTGCGACTCCTGTTACAACTTACGACGACGACTTGTGACTGCCATTGTATACCAGGCTTTACAGTGCTGCTTTTGATTTAATTTGGCATATATGTATTTATGTTCAGTTGGCATTTGTAACTTTTATTAAATGGTCATTACTACAAAAAGGAGTAATTTGCATTTTATGATTTCATTCCTAATTTATTAGTTTCCATTTTTATTGCAATGCTAATTATATAAATACTTCGTTAAAAACTGATGTAGCTGAATTTATATTACCATATGTTACTTGAGAGTTTATCACAAAGCTAAAGTAAAGTGCCGAACCATAACTTGTCGGTATTTGCAATTACATAATACAGGCTTTCTTAAGTTACACTTATTTAGACAAAAGGGTTATAATAATATATAATTAATTTTTTGTTTAAATGTTCAATCGAGCTTTTAATGAATAATTTCTAATTGAGTAATTTTTTTTTAGAATTTTTTCCTCAAGTATTTATGTGACTAATGTTACAATTTTCATATTCTTAGAATTGATGCTTTTCCATCGCCTCTGATAAAATATAAATACAAGATTAACATACAAGTCATTCATGTGGATTAAAAGTAAACAAGAATTTTCAGTAATTAAAAATAAAATCAAAATAACCAGTACAATTTTTCCGACGCTCGAGTTTTTTTGTTAGTTCCACTACATAACACTTTGAGGGTCAACTTCGTGATACTTTTTTCATTAGTTTCACAAGTGATAACTATGAGCGCTAGCATCGAACTAATGGCACGAAACAAAAGCATCGAGTTTCTCATATTTCAGTTAGGTGGGTGATATTTGCCATAGAACGAATGTCACTACTGTTAGCAATTTTTGAAAAGTTAGATTTGAAAAAAGTTTGAAGTTTTGTAAGTGTTTTGAAAAAGTTAAAAAAAATTTGGGAAAAATTAAGATGGGATTTTTGGTATACCATGGACATGCACCATATGACTGCGTGGCTGGGGAGGATGGTGGTGACATAGTATGTGCACAATATGTCGTGCATGTTTCTGGTGGGAAAATCCTTAGATCGAGAGACTTCTTGCAGATACTTTACCAGCTGTTCTGATGTTGTGGAGGGCTGTGGTGGACCACCCATGTGACCAAGACTCCCTTGGCCACCATGTTGTCGGTGAAGAAGTAGTTTTTTTAGTAGTTCATCACCCTTAAGTCTCCCCCTGAAGGGGGTACACAAATAACACACATCAGATCTGCTCGGAAACACTCTCTTATTATTCACACACAGATAATGATGATTTTACATTGCCAAATAACTCGGGCATGAAGCTTATGATCCTGCATTGGCCTAAAGTGGTCACAAAAATTTTCAGGGACGAACAGTGAATTAAAGTGCTATTAAAACAAGTGTGGTACAGTCTACATTAGGAGGGGGTTGCCTAAGGTGATAAATAAAGCACATGGGCTCTGGTAAACCACTAATTAAACCTTTGATACACCAATGTGTACAATGGCTTGGAGTCGGTACCTTAAATGTCCTCACAAAGTAAGCACAAAATTGAAGTGGCCGACCATGTATTCGGCTATTACCTTCAGACAAAGCATAGTCGACCAGCAATGCAAATGTGTTATGACAGCTTTTCTTGCACTGAGATGTACGAATGAGATGCCGAGAGAGGCATTGGAGATGAAAACGAAAAATGATTCAGAAATTAAATTTAATGTTGCATCATAATTACTATTATCATTTACCACCCTAAGTCTGAATGCTGCCCAAGTCACACTACATCCTCCATCAGCCACAATTTAGCTTCAACTGAATGATAGTGTATGTTACGACTAGGTATTTCAGGCTGCATATGTCTGTTAACTTTCAAAACGAAATTACACTGAAGTTTGACAAAAACGTTTACCAGAAAATAGAATATTTGAATTAATAAATAGTGCACAATTTTTTACTGGGGTACTCTGAAATACAGCGAGAAAATCCGTGTGTTGTGTGATAAATTATGTTTTTTGTTAATTTTATTCATATGCTCTGACATAATATTAATGGCACCTAAAATATAATATAAAATGATACAAAAGAAAGCACAAAACAAGTAAGACAGTGGCATAAAAATGCATGTTTAAAATCACATTATTTCATGAGTACACTTGAAACCTTAAATGGAAGATCCACTATAGCACGTTTCATTTCAGATATTGTAAGAATAACTTGATGCAGGATGGCTTCCTGCCCCTTCCCAAGCCTATCTGGCACACTGTGCATGTCAGCACACAACACACACTTCCCACATGAAGAGAGCAGGAGAGTGAAGTGTAATTGCAAATTTGTGCCGAGTAGTGTAGCATAGCAGATGCGATCATGGCAGGGTAGGGCAACCTCGACTTCGTAAGCGTTGGTCGCATTCCTGTTTGTGAAAAATTTAAATTCTCCTACTAAAAAATTGTGGTGTAAACTCAAATGAAGGGGCAAACTAATTAACTTACAATGAGCTAAAAATTTATTTTAAAAATTATTAAAAATATAATATTTAATTTTTATGAGGGTTTTTGTAATTTTATTAATTATGTTACGAGTGTTATAAATGTGTTCCTTTTGAGCAAGGTGCAGTGAATATGTTTTATATTATTTTAAACATTAATTTAATGCTTATTTGCAGTGTTTATGTCATTGTAATGCAAGTTAGTCACTTTTTAACGTGCGCCCAGCATAGCTGTACCCAAGCATGCACCAATGGCCGCAGTATTCATTGTAGCTAGTGTGAGAGTCGGGCATAATGCGGCTCCAGGCAGCTTCATCTTCGTTTTACCAATCATACAGTCTGAAATTGTTTTACGTCTAGAAGTTATTATTTCTTTTGCCCTGATATTGCTTCCTCACCATCCCATGTAATAGCATCATCCAGAGAGGCTTAGATTTCAATTTTAAAACACCCAATCACAAGGATTTTTTGCATTGCAGCCTTACTTGGTGGGCTTAGGCCAGAAACCACTTCAGTTTGTATCGCTTGTGATCATGCATGTGACTTCATTGTAAATAAGGAAAATATATGTCAGTTTAAGAAATGTCATGTACATGCACTACATGCACTACAAGGGCATATATGCCCTTGTAGTGCTCGAGTTTTGTCCCACTGGACACAGTGCCCAAGTATGCTATTGGAACACAGAACTGTCAGTTCGATCGCAAGCCCAGCTTAACATTCAACTGTGCTACGAGTAGCCGATAAGTTAAGGACTTTTCCTTATTGGGTGATGGCTTGTTGTCAGTAGACTTAACAAAAACAGTTTTGGCCCACAATCCACAAAATTTCAGAATTAAAAATAGCCCCATTCGAAGAGTACCAGTCTTGTGTGTACAGGGACAGGTGTACCCCTAGTGCAGAGTAGGGAATTTACACAAATGTTGCACAAAGTATTCCTCTCCACAATTAAACTCACTACCGTGACCAAGAAGGACTTCTGTTTTCAACAGTGCACAATACTTAACAACAACATTTCAATGGGATTTCGTAGTCTCAGGAATGGGGAGAAGGAATTAAAACATATCTGGTATATGTTCCCAGTTAAGCAAGAGAACGATACTGGTAGTGGCTGATTGACTCTCGTGGCTTCTCCTGAAACCCCCCCTTTTTTTAATGTTAATGTTGAAGTTTCTGTAATAATCCCATTATGCCTGCCTCTCATATGCCACCAATGTAGAGTGAGATTGTTTAGTGGGCCATCTCACATACGCTAAAACACAGAAATGTTGTGATTACTGCGGATATGCAGAACTATTAATGCAGTTTAGGTGGTCATGAGGCGACTGGTCATGAAATAGAAACAGCACTGTTCATTGCACTGAATTTTACTCATATCATATAACCCTCTTCCGAAGCACTTACATTTGTGTGATAAATATGTCCCATCAACAGCCTACATAGATAAAATCATGCGCATGGCCTACATAACAATTTAAAAGCAATATAATACCCCGTTCGTTGAGCTGGTGGGGGTCAAGGTAGCACTGTTCCCAGGTAAAAACGCTCAATATTAAAGTTAAGTTCCAGTGCAGAAAAAGTTTAACTATTAAAAACTAAATGACCAATGCAGTAAAATTTAAAGACCTGGGAACGGAACAATGACACAGCAGCCTCGTAGTTTGCCCATGACCAGACTCAAATAACATGATGCGACTCGCCTGGGGTAGCTAGTGGGTTCACACCAAGGCATAAAACAAAACAAAAACACAGACAACACTTGACCTTTATAAATTTTCAAAAGAAATATCCTACTTTTAACTAAGTAAACAATTACCATGGACAAAACAATTATGTTGGTATACACATAATATGGCTAACACAATTTTTGGTTTGGAGAGGGGCTGTCTGTCGGAGTCTGTTACTACTCTGATTATTATTCGTATGCACTTCTAACTAACAAATGATTAGTGTATACATAAATTTCCCTCCAAATTGGTAAGATTCGAGGGTGCAACCTGGTGGCTCATTGTGGACAAGTCCACTATTGCCCAGCAGGGGTGTAACGTAGCTCTGCTCTATTTCAAATAAAACCATAAAAAATGTTAGTCTTCCTGCTAATTAATGTGATCGGGCTGTAGCACAATAAATTACACTTTTTTTCTGCTTACTTTTCACACTCGCACTTCACACACAGAACATGCACAGGGATGTAAACACCGAATTTAGGAGGTAAACATTGGGTTTCTGGAACATGGGAACCACTATGTCCCTCTTGCTGCATTCATTTCTCCAGCTATGTATTTACTGGGGATTCTTCTGGATGTAGTTAGCCAGCCTGGGTTATCGTGCCCTCAAAGGTTACCTGTTGAGAGCATGAAAATGGGATGACCACGTGAATCTGGTATGGCCATGGATGTATCGTTGGCAGGGTTCACTTTCAACTTGCCACGCCACAGCTGGATACAAGGAGGGCAGCTGATCAAATTCAAGGCATGGCTCAGTCCCAGGAGAGGGGACATTGTGCCTGTGTTGTGGCGGTGGGACGAACGTGCTTAGGGAGAAGGGACACAGCATGCATAATATCCCCCCTCCTGGTGGCTGATCATCTACCGCAGCCCATCAATCCCCGATACTTAGCTAGTGACAATGGGATGGCAGTCAACATTGCCCTCTTTTAGGCCGCAGGTGGTATGTGCCCCAGGTGCAAAGTGGAGGGGGTGAGGCATGGTGGTTACCCTGCTGACATTGCTGAGATGGTGGTAGAGCAGCTGCTGGTTGAACGAGTGGCCTTTGCAAGCCATGCATGATGCATGTAGTGTGCGATGGAGAGGCTTAAGGTGGTGGGTAGATGAGGAGCTGTTCTCCTTCTCGGTCTTGTCGCTGCTGATGCTGGAGGTAGAGTAAGTAGGGCCTGCGTCATGCATGCATGAGGTGCTGAGGGGGACCCAGGTAACAAAACACATACGGCCTGCTTGTGGTCTACAGTCAGGTGTCAAGCCGGCAGAAAGTTGGCAAACAGCTGACAGGCTTCTGGCACCATTGCTGGTCCTTAAGTGGCACCACTAGCCATACAATGCCCATAAATGGTCAAGGTGTATAACACAAATAACCCAAGCATGGTCCACATTCTTACAATAGAAATGGCCCATCGATGTACCATTTCACAGCCATCAGATGTCGCACTGAAGGCTAGCCATGCTTCGACAATATGTCAAACTATTTCTTTTAAATATAATTAGTTTTAGCATCATTCCCGATTTTTCTTTATTTTTAAATTTCGTTTACTTCACTATTAAACACATTCTACGATATTAAGTTCTTATGCTTACCGTTGAAAGGGAGAGAGCGCGAACTTAGGCCCCTTTCAGTACAGTCAGGCATGCTAATCATTACTCCTCGGTGAATTGCTATGTTCAGATGAACTAATTTAGAATATATTAGAACTTGAATTATTAACAAACACTAATATAATATACATTGCAACAGTTATTTGATAGCCTTTAAATTTACCATGCGAACAATTCAGTTATTGGAACGATGCAAATAAACAAAAAGAATACTGTCGTTGAAAGAAAACTTTCTATCTGAATCGCGATATTTACCCCAAAACTTGCATTTAATGTAATTTTTTGCAGTATGGACGTCACCTGGGGCCATATTATCTAACTTTTTACTGTCTTTATATAAAGATATTTACCGTTTAACCAGGCGAAATGTTATTCCATAGCTCAATACGTCTTCATGGTGGTCTTTTGAATGCCTGACGACTGTCTTGTGAAAAGATGCCATAATGAATAAAAGTGGAACGAAAATGGCCGATGTAACGTAAGGTTTATAATAATTTAGTTTTTCATAAAATAAATTCTTTTAAAGTTTCCTAAACATTAGAAATATTATATTATTTATATTTAAATTCAAATAAACTATGCTGGAATACATTTAAGGAGTATATTATAATTCACGAGTAATTCTCTCTCTTTATTGTGACAACATAGTAACGGTATTGTCCGCAGAAAGGTACTGCTATCTCATGGTGTGAACTAGTACTACCTGAAATATTATATCCGTAGAGAGAACTAAAATTGTGTTAGAAATATATTTGATAATTATTAAGAAATAAATTTCAGTTATAGATACACTAAATCTATAATTACAAAATTTGTGACACAATGCATTCTGTACTAACGGAAAAAATATAAATCAACAAGCAAGTCATTGATTTTAGAACACAACCTGCCGCCTTGTTAAAGGTTCATTAGTGCACAAAGAAATCTATAAAGATATGGCATTGTGGACGCTTCCCTCCATAGAATTGTACTGATTTTAACAAACAAATATTTTTCACTAACATAAGACATTAGCTATAGAACATTTTTGTTGTCAAGTTGTTTTATTAATGTACTCTTGTAACCTTCTAGTAATAAAGATTTTTTGGACGGGCCAGGGATACATTCCCCAGGCCAATAAAAAAAAAACTAGTAACAATTGTTTCTCTTCTTTTTGATAAAGACAACCACGTTGACTGTCTTTAAGCGATGTAAGTTACCGATTAGGGCCCTTAGTTTTATTCATCTGTTTTGAAACGCAGTTGGTATATAAGAATATTTTAGTGATGTGAAACAACAAAAGCCTTTAAATGTTAATTTTATAAAGGTGTTTTCATATAATTTTTTTTACTTATAATTTTAATTATATGCAGCAGTGGATGTAAAACATTACATATGTCAAATTATTCAATACCCGTCATGAAGTCACACCTAATACTTTATCTACTACAGTATTTTGTCAAATATATTTTCATCGCTATATATTTAGAAATAATGTATTCATTGTATCATGTGATCTATAATTATATTAGACATGTACTTAGATTAACATATCTGCGAAGAGTGGGGGTCATGAAAATCCCCATAGTAAACCAAATTGCACCAGCA
Organism: Clitarchus hookeri; assembly: GCA_002778355.1. Lineage (NCBI taxonomy): Eukaryota > Metazoa > Arthropoda > Insecta > Phasmatodea > Phasmatidae > Clitarchus > Clitarchus hookeri. The sequence goes on from NQII01003962.1 coordinate 79,230, forward strand.
ATAGTCCATTGATGTACCACTGCACGGCCATCAAATGGCCTACTGATGGCTACCCTTACTTTCACAAGCATTAAATATAGTTTGAGTGTGGCCATTGCTGGAATACAGTTGGTAAGCAATTTATGGGTCATTAGTAGTTCACATACACTCAAGATCAGTTTCATTTCCATCAACATTTCATCAGTGTTACATAAATGGCAAGCCAAATGTCCTGAATCCAGAAGTTAAAAATAGCAGTGGACAGTTGTGTGGACTCATAAGTTGTCTGGGTCAGCAGTAATTCAGCAATTCCATCAGTAAAACCACAGTCGGCCGACTGTCTCTTGCTATGTGGGGTCGTTTAGAGAACCCAACATGCCACAGGGGCGTGTTTACTGTTGGTTCGGAAGTGGCCTCGCTTGCTGGATCGGGTGCAGGGAATTTTAATCTCTTTGCAGCCTTTTTTGGTTAAGAGGGATGCCTGTGGGCTCGTGGTCCCAGCAGGTGTCCCTGGAGGTGTGCCTTGGGAGGCAGTATCGTGGGAAGGCATCGAGATGCAGGCCATTGTGGTGCTAGGGCTCTCTTTTGTCAGTGCAGCTGGCTAGTGGATATCGGCAGCGAGGGCACTAGGATTGCGTGGTGGTGATTTGTTATATGCGGACCTTTGGGGCATAGGAACACACGGCATTGCAGGATGTATTAAGCTTTTGCCATTTGTCGAGGCCTCGGGTGCCGAGGTGTCTGAGCCACTTGCTGACTGTTGTGGCTGTTGGGGTCTGTGCACCGGCACTGGGCGCCGCCGCACTGGTTTCCGCTGTACCCATGTTTGTGTCAGCAATGCACATATCGTTGCGGTGTACTCGAACATATTTTCTCCCCACTATAACTACATTGAAGAGCCAAAAAAACTGGTTTACCTGCCTAATATCGCGTAGGGACCCAGCGAGCACGCAGAAGTGCCGCAAGATGATGTGGCATAGACTCGACTAATGTCTGAAGGTATGCAGGAGGCAATTCACACCATGCATCCTGCAGCACAGTCCACAAATTCATAGGAGTGCGAGGCGGTGGAGCTCTCTTCTGAACAGCATGTTGCAAGGCAACCCTGATATACTCAATAATGTTCATGTCTGGTGATTTAGGTGGCCAATGGAAGTGTCTAAAGTCATAAGAGTGTTTCTGGAGCCACACGGTAGCAACTCTCGACGTGTGGGGTGTCGCATTGTCCTGCTGGAATTGTCCACATCCATCGGAATGCACAATGGACATAAATGAATGCAGGTGATATGAACGGATGCTGATGTATTTTCACCTGTTAGAGTCTTATCTAGACATATCAGGGGTCCCATCTCACGCCAACTGCACACGCCCCATATCATGACAGAGCTTCCACCAGCTTGAACATTCCCCTGTTGACATGTATGGTCCATGGATTCATGACGATGTCTCCATATATCCGTACATGTCTATCCACCCTATACAATTAGAAACGAGACTCGTCAGACCAAGCAACATGTTTGCAGTCATCAAAAGCCCAATGGTGGTGTTGGTGGGCCCAGGCGAGACGTAAAGCTATGTGCTGTGCAGTCAACAACGGTACACAAGTGGGCCTTCTGCTCCGAAAGCCCATATCAATGATGGTCCATTGAATAGTTCGCACGCTGGCATTTGTTGATGCCCCAGCATTGAAATCTGCACCAATTTGAGAAGGGGTTGCACGTCTGTCATGTTTAATGACTCTTGTCAGTTGTCGTTTGTCCGTTTCGTTCACGATCTTTTTCCGGCCGCAGCAATGCCGAAGATTTGATGTTTTACCGGATTCCCGATATTCACAGTACACTCGTGAAATGGTCGTATGCGAAAATCTAAATTGTATCGCTACCTCGGAGATACTATGTCCCATCTCTCGTGTTTCGACTATAACACCACGTTCAAACTCACTTAAATCTTGATAACCTGCCATTGTAGTAGCAATAACCGATTTAGCAACTTTGCCAGACGCTTTTTAACTTATATAGGTGCTGCCGACCGCATCGCGTTACTCTGATTGGTTCCATACCTCTGTTATTTGCACACACACACACACACACACCTATACCAGTTTTTTTGGCTCTACAGTGTATTTTGAGTGTTGTGTGTTTCTGTATTGTATTGTTATATATTATTTTTCCATATTGTAAAGCCTCACTTTATAGAGATAGGATTTGTTTTGGGTTGTTTTAATTTTATTATTTCTTGGTAAATATTCAGAATAGCTGCTTTTCTGAAGGAAATGACGTAGATCTAGTTCTGCAAAGCTTTCCTTTATAATATTGAGGAAGGCATAATGGTATAATAAGTAGAACATACGAAATAATCCCAATAATCCTCGTTTAGATTAACACCCCACAGTACTAGGTTAGATTTAAAATGTAAAATAGTGAATCAATCATCATTGTGTTAGGTAAAGTTCGGTTAGGTGGGCACATATTACGAAATTCGTAATTGTGGTTTGTAATGGCAATACGTTAGTAAATTCGTGTTATGCGTAATTAGTAGTGTGGAAATATACCACTTTCCATGATTTTTTCTTTTATTCTCAGAAAACCCCCTATTCTGAATGTTTACCTATTTCTGTGTAGTATCTGAACAGTTATTGTATTTATTTAATACCATATGTGGTTACGGTACTTGTGTCACCACAGCACGAAGAGATGCATTAAACATATGAATTGAATGTGAATATTAATACTCACCTGTATACTATATATTTATTTTGAATGAGTTAATAGTATTCATATTAGANGAATTGAATGTGAATATTAATACTCACCTGTATACTATATATTTATTTTGAATGAGTTAATAGTATTCATATTAGATGCATTGTACTTTACTTATATTGTTAAACATAATGTACTGTATGGACATGTGTATATTTTACTCATTTAAAATGCTTTACGTTCTTGTTGATTATCTTATTATAATGTACCATATAATTACTTCATGGTCAAATAAGAAATAATAGAGATGAACAATTTCTACTGTAACATTTTATGGTATGTCACACCAGCTTAACACAGTTAATCTTATAACAGTATTGGCAATGTTACATTCAATCAAGTAAACATTTTGTTAGTTGTTAATTGTAAAATGAAATTGTCGAATAACACTACTAGAAATTCAAATAAAATAACATAACACAAGACAGTTTGTAAAGAGCAGGCATATAAGTACTCTTCTTTTCAACCATCATCAATTACCCACATAAATAATATAGCAGCCTTGAAAAATATATTGAAATATAACTGTTTGTGTAAGAAAAAAAAATGAAGCATAACTGCAGCAGGGTATATATATGTGTTTTTATTGGTGTAGTGTATTTAAAATGTGTATTCATCTATTTTATTTTAAATAGATTACACGAATATGTTAAGTCAAGGAAAATGTAGAAAGATTTTGTAAATGTGTGTGTGTAAACTTACTTAATACGAAATACAGAACTATGCATGTGAATTTTTGCTTTATAAATAATTTTTGTTTCATGGAATTAGAGTTACAATTAGTGACACGCACACACACACACACNTGAATTTTTGCTTTATAAATAATTTTTGTTTCATGGAATTAGAGTTACAATTAGTGACACGCACACACACACACACACACACACACACTTCTTTTTATACCTTTTTTTATTTATTAGTTTATTTTGTTGGTGACAATTGCATTTTTTTGNCACACACACACACACTTCTTTTTATACCTTTTTTTATTTATTAGTTTATTTTGTTGGTGACAATTGCATTTTTTTGGTTAATGGTTTGATTTATCATTAACTAAGTTATGTGTGTATAGTGTACTGTATTAACCTGCTTTATATCGCCTGAGCTGTGATGGCTCATATGGGATCTATATAATTATAAAGTAAAATAAATATACTTAAGCTGAGGCGACAAAAGCCATGGAATACCTCCTAATATCGTGTCTTGGACCTCCTTTTTCCCGGCGAGGTGCAGCATCTCGATGTGGCATGGACTCAAGAAGTCGTTGGAAGTCCCCAGCAGAAATATTGAGCCATTCTGCCTCTATAAACATCCATAATTGCGAAAGTGTTGCAGTTGAAGGAGTTTGTGCACGAACTGACTTCTCGATTATTTCCCATAAATATTCGATGGTATTCATGTCCTGGTGAACTTGGTGGCCAAGTCATTAGCTCGTATTATCCAGAATGTTCTTCAAACCAATCGCGAACAGTTGTGGTCCGGTGACATGGTGCATTTTCATCCATAAACATTCCATCGTTGTTTGGATACATGAAGTCCATGAATGGCTGCAAGTGGTCTCCAAGTAGCTGAACATAACCCTTTCCAGTAAATGATCGGTTCAGTTGGACCGGAGGACCCATTCCATTCCATGTAAAAACAGCCCACACCATTATGGAGTCACCACCAGCTTGCACAGTTCCTTGTTGATAACATGGGTCCATGAATTAGTGGGATCTGCGCCACACTCGAACCCTACCATCAGCTCTTACCAACCTAAATCGGGACTCATCTGACCAAGCCATGGCTTTCCAGTCGTCCAGGGTCCAACCGATATGGTCACGAGTCTAGGTGAAGGCGCTGCAGGCATTGTCTTGCTGTTAGTAAAGGCACTCGAGTCGGTATTCTGCTGGCATAGCCCAGTACAGCCAAAGTCGCCGCACTGTCCTAATGGACACGACCGTCGTATGTCCCACATTGATTCCTGCGGTTATTTCACCCAGTGTTGCTTGTCTGTTAACATTGACCATTCTTCGCACACGTCGTTGGTCTCGGTCATTAAGTGCAGGCGGTCGGCCACTGCGTTGTCCATGGTGGGTGGTTATGCCTGAAATTAGGTATTCTCGGCACAGTCTTGACACTGTGGAATATCGGAATGTTGAATTCCCTGACCATTTCCGAAATTGAATGTCCCATGCTTCTAGCTCCAACTACCATTCCGCGTTCAAAGTCTGTTAATTCCTGTCAGGCGGCCATAATCACGACACAAACCTTTTCACATGAATCACTTGACTACAAATGAAACACCAACGAATGCACTGCCCATTTATACATTGTGTATGCGATACTGCTGCCATCCCATAACTTTTGTCACCTCAATGTATATAGAATTTATAGTGCTTGTTAATTTGCTGTCATGCACATTTAATAGCTAAAAAAGAAAGAAGAAAGAACTTACCTGATAACGATTATCCATTATGTGCTTGTTTCCACATCACCTTAGAGATATACTACTGGTGGTAAACATCTGGAGGTACAGCACACAATGCGATACTCTTTATTTTACATGGCGAGTTCCCCAGGAGACCTAGTACCATGCCACAAGTATGCACACAATGTTGAATCATAAAAACCACTTCAGAAGTTGCTTTTACAATACAGCATCATTTGCTTCTGGGAGGAGCTTCTTGCACAGCTCATGCAGTGACTCAGCATGTCGCATCTGCTGCGCAGAAATCCCTTCCTTGCGCTATTCTGCTCGCAATTAGCATCGAACTGCCCGAGCTGCCTCTGCTTGTTCATTGGCAAAACGCTGTTCTTCAGCCTCTGCCATTACCTTGTTTGCTCTCATTCTAAGACCGTGTTTGACCTGTTGCATTGCTAGGACTTTTCTTGCACGCTTGTCTGAACGTTCAAGATTTGAAACCCTACATTCCAACTCCACATCTATGATTGGTGTAAGTCTACAGCTTTGCCTAGTACGCTGACCAGATACAGGTGTTGGTGGAATAATGCTCCGAGAGGCCTCTTCTGGTGCACTCACTACCAGCGATTTGCCAGAAGTAAATTCAGCACAATAGGCATTAACGATGCAGCCTTCGTCACTAGACTGTGGCATAACAGTTTCAACACAAGTGTCACCTTCTGTACAAGCTATTATGTCACAGTCTACCACATCATCCACACAATGCAGGACACTACCGAAAGCTGTTTCCAGATCTGTATCTGTAACAGGATCTTTTACAAAAGGTCCTCCCCCAGTGGCTGTTCGCTGTCTTGTGGCAAGAGCAAGGGTTTTATTCCGCTTGGTTTTCTCATTGACCCAGCCTTTCTTCAGCTTGGCAGTGGTACGCTGTAAATTGAAACAAATAGTACATCACATGAAAACAGTTATTACATACAATAATTTAGAGGGCAGTGACACCACAGGGAGGGTTGACAACACACAAATAATACATAACTCAGTTCCAATGATCGCAAAGTGAAACTTACATGGAACTCGCTAAATAGTGTTTATAGCTCCTTTGTAACACACACATTCTACTTTGTGTGCTATTTTATGTGCTAAATCAATTGTAGCCCCAGCTTTACCAAGCATATGACAAGTATGTGCTCAATTGGATAGTACAAAATCAATAATAATGTACATTGTAATGCATAATATACATTATGACATTTGATATGCTCAAAGGTTTCTTACATGATGCAAACTGACTTCTTTCCATGTACCTAATTATATACATTAAACTCAAAAGATCCTTTCAAATTACTTTCATTTCATTCATAATTAACATGTCAGCATTGCAATAATACATATTCGCCCATTATTTCTATGCCAACACACTGAGGTTGTATTTAAAACTCATGTGTATTTCGGTTGTAAAATGTGGTTACAATTTGATTATTTTCTGATGTTATTGCAAACCATTCGCTTTAAATGACTGATCTAATCTTGCTGTGTGGTATGAACATAGAGTTCAATTATTTCACTGCCAGAGTCAAAACACGTATCTCCAGTGGCGGATTTACACATTTGCCGCCAGTAGGCTATTCAAATTTTGCCGCCCCTACCGACCTCTACAATTGGATACCCTAGTTCACAATCATATTAATTACATATTTTTTGTCAATGAAATTGTAACTTTATGATTTGTGCACTATCGTCGTAATTACACCACCTTTTCCCCGTAATTAGTATGATTGTGAACTAGGGGTCGATGGGTCAGTTTCTAGATTATTTTTACAACCCAACGATTTAGTTAAGGTTGCACAAGAAATAGTTTTTGGGTATATTTCTGAGCTAATAAAAGCTCAATCATGTACTACTAATAAGGCGGGGTAAGGTATGCCTCAATACTACTTACACAATAATGTACATTCGGTAAACGTAATTAAATAATTTTTATTGCGCTTACTTACAGTTTAAAAACAATATATTCAATTATCTGGTAACAATCCGGCTGATGATGTCGATGAAATTCAATTAATTAAGTTATGAAAGTTTTACAATACCTTTTTGGGCGATTTTCTATTCGCAAAATCATCAATTATATCGTCGTATGAAATCTTGTTCATTAGTTCTGACTCTATGCACAAAAGAGCTAAGGCGTTTAGCTTTTCTTGGCTTAAGGTAGATTTAAGATCATTTTTCTCCCGTTTTAAGCAAGAAAAGCTTCTCTCACCCGAAAAATGTGTCGCTGGTGTACATAGAGCCATGCGAACTGCTATATCCAAGTTTGGATAAACGGTTTGCAAATACTGTTTTCGCAGGAACGAAGATAGACTTTTCAATTATCCAGAATCTGGTTTTACCAAAATTCTTTCAGAAGAAAGGTGGCATTGAAAATGTATGCATTCTTGAACTAAGTCAGTCTCTAAATCATTAGGATACATTTCTTCCAAGAAAAGGGCTTTTTCCGTAAGGGTTGATGATGACAATTCACTCATTTTAGTCAGAAATGAAAACTTTTCATTGAACCTGTTGTAGGCCTCCTGCCGTTTTTCTAATTCGGATACGAGTCTATCAATGAGGACGAGAAATGTGTTAACCCTGAAAGTATCACTTGCAGTCATTCTCATTTCTTCATCGATTGTTTCATCATAATTTTTTTTCCTTTTTGGTTGTCTTTTTTCCATGTATTTTGTATACTGCTTCGACACGCTTAATTCCATTGCCTTTTGTTCGAAATACTTAAAATTTTCTCGTTCAGCTACGAAAAACTTGCAGAGAGATTCGTGAAGATCGGCAACAGTGATCAAATCTATGGTGGAAGCCTGAATTTGAACATTCACTTTGTTTATTCTTTCCAAAAAAAAACATTCCAGACAACAACCATTACCGCCGTATCCAGTTTTTCTAAATTCAAAAGTATTCCCGTCGCTTCGTTTCGCGTTACAGGCTTTTCGATACAATCATCCTTGATTGATTCCAAAGTTTTAAGGACTTCATGTCAACAATCACTCCAACTTCTACATGCGTCCTCTCTAGCTGACCAATGTGTCAGATTTACCCTCTTTGGCGTTTTCCCTTTCCCGATTTCAGTCATTAATTTTTGCCAGCACTGTGTCGAACTTACAAAAAAAAATAACGTAGATTTATTGAAGCAACACGAAGAAGCGACAAGCTTCTGTGCAAGATTCAGCAGCTGCAGTTGCCACTAAATTTAAAGAGTGGACAGAGCAAGGAACGAAAAAAGCAAAAGGTGCTTGGCTTTGAATTTGAGCCTGTAAGCCATTGTACACACCAGACATGTTCGCGGCATTATCATATGATTGTCCACGACAGTCTGCAATATTTATGCCCAGTGTTTTGAGTTCCGAAATAATGGCAGAAAACATTTCTTCAGCTTTATGTCCCACTGAGGGCAAAAATTTGAGAAATCTTTCACACGGTTCGTCTGTTTCCAAAACGTATCTAATGACGAGGGTAAGTTGGTCCACATGTGCTATATCTGGTGATGAATCGATGATCAAGGAAAAATATTTCGCCCTTCTTATCTCGTCTCCAATGTGTTTTAAGACTTTATGACCCATCAAGAGGATAAACTTATCGCAAACGATCTTTGATAAGTAACTGGTACTTCCAAATCCTTGATTCCCAAATCGTTCAATATGACTGGCTAAAAAAGGATCGAATTCAGCTAACAGATCCAAAATCATACAATAATTTCCGTTATGCTGATCACCGAACTTTTCATTTTTTCCTCTGAAAGCGAGGCCTCTAGAACACAGTCGCTTCACTACGGCAACAACCCTCTTCAGAACGTTTCTCCAATAAGTAATTTCTTCATCAATCTGGACATGCAGTAAATTATCGAGTCGGCCATCAATCTCACTTCTAACTTTCAAACTAAGGATACTAGATTTATGACGCGCAGAGTTTTCATGCTGAGCTACTCGGTGTTCTGCATTTTTCCAGTCATTAAATCCTTCGTTCTCAAACTGAGTCTTATTCTCCAATGGACCGAATGCCAAACAGGGCCCGCAATATACAGATCTTTTACTTTCAGAATAAACCAGCCAATTTCGGTCATTCACTTCATTATTTTTCATTTTTCTTTGGAAGATACTCACTGGCAAGAAACGACGCTGATCAGCATATATTTTTTCACTTTTAGAGAAGTCACAAGACTTGTTTTGATCGAAGCCGTACCTTGTGATAATCTCCCTTAAGGTATCGTTGATTTCCCATAAAGCTGGATCTTTGTTTACATTTACTGTTCTTTGCACTTGGTCATTTCTTAACTTCTGATTCTGATACGCATATTCAATAGTTATACTTATTAATGATTCCTCTACCGCCTCTACGTCAAAAACATAAATATCCGTTTTTTTCCAAAGTAGATGGTTCAACAGATGACTGTTGTTGTTGGGCAGCAGAGTTCAAATCCGTTTCATCTTTTCGAAATTGTATTGTGCCAGTGCATGTTGTTGAAGTTCCTGGTCTTTCAACAGTACTTCCACTTCCACTTAAAAAAAAAACCGTAAATTTTTATATTTTACAGATAATCTGTTCTTGTTCTTCTTTTTTTCATTTTGGCCTTCTTTTTATACTCAGCTCCACTAAGTCGCTTTCTCCCATCACTCATTCTAACAATTTCTTGGATTCCAAGAACTGAAATAAAAAATATTACATTGGGAGTTTTATTTCTCGTACATCCTTTGTTCAGGCTTCAGAAATTGAATAACTACCTAACATAAGTACAAGAAATTTATTTTAAGTATGATGTAACAAAAAAAATCGAAATTCCTATGCATAGCTTCCGAAACCGCTATTTATGAAGTTAAATTACGTCTTACTAATTCGTTACAAATGATTTATTGTAATATATTATGATTATTTGCCTACTACAAGTTCCTACGCACCGGTGATATTATGCTATGAAATTATTCATACAATCCACGAAACACTTTGAAAAATTACAGCACACAACCAGAAAAAGTAAATACGGGACGGGACTTGCCCGTTTGTATCGCCGGCCGCCGCTCTATATCTATCTCTCTCGAACTCAATGCCACCACGCGGCGTATGCCTACAACAGCACGACCCCGCTTCGGCTGCGCTCGTGCAGTCAATTCGGCCAGACACACTTAGCGAACGGTCATGTCACTCATTCCCGCGCCGCAACCAAATGCGACTACGCAAATTGTAGAAACATTTATCTAAGTGGTGAAACATATTACATGTTGAATTGTTTGTGTGGACCTAATAACATTAAGGTATATAAATATGCATCCTTTTAATTTCTGTGAGACATTAAAAAAAATTTGGCCCCAGATTTGCCGCCCCTAAAATCTGCCGCCCTAGGTGCCAGCCTACTTAGCCTGCTGGTAAATCTGCCACTGTGTATCTCTAATTATGAATGGCAATTGTTAAAGACAACACTAAATATGGCTGTATTCTTTTAATAAGAATTACAGGGTGCATTAATTGGATTCTCATATAGTTATACGATAAATTAGTTCTCGGTGACCAGGTGCTCGGCAATTTTGTTATCCGTACAGGGATTTTCTCAAATTCGTTCCCCATATTCCTAATAATTATAGTTGTAATTATGAAGTGTTGATCAGGCTTTTTAATGTGGTCGAAACATACTTATGCCTTGTGTCGGTGAAATTCATTACACTTACTTTGGTAGCATAACTTAGGGCATGTGGCCTCAGGTGGTGCACCATGCAGCCAGTACCTTGTATAGATAGTTCCTACCTGCTCCACTAGGTGGTGTGCGCTGTCAACAAGCACTTAGTGGGAAACCGTGGTCAGCGTCAGAAGCTTCTAGTAACTTTAAATGTACATGTGTAACAATAATAATCAGAATATATCACAGACTACGCGAGTGTGAAGTTTGGTCCGACCGAGTGCTAGCACGAATGGAATGAGCATGAGTGCTTGACAGTGGTATGGTCTGTGAAAAAGTACCAGCCGTAGCTCGAATACCAGAGATTCTACCTGTGCATTTAAAGCTGGTGGTTGGTCTGGCTCCATAGCATACGAGAGGCCCATAGCAACCTGACAAGGTTGGGTTTTGCTTGAGCAAACATGTAATTTCATCATCGAACATGTCCATGCTGGCGAAAACCAGCTTACACACACCTTATCCCACTCACCCTGCACGAGATTTGTGGTTCAGGACGATGTAGAGTGGGAAGATATTCTGCCACCCATCAAGTGTCAATAACATGTAACATGGTTGAGGTTACCCAGGGCTGGTTAACTGTTGAATTGCCCGGTGCCATAACCGAGTGGAGAGTTAATTATGAGGGTCGGTGGGTCGATGGCCCAGGAGGCCCTGGATATCTCCGTCAGTTTTTTTTATGATGTCACGTACTTACTGTTGCACTATTTATACCTTATGACGAGACTGTAGGCCATCTCATATATGCCCAAAATATGCTACGAAATTGTCGGTGATGCTACAAATGGTGTAATAACCCACAATTAATCGACACACATTTAACTTTGTAAAGCTCTCTTGTGAGAGGGTGGGTGGCTCTCCCCTCAGTACTTAAAATAAATAAAACAAATGTTCCAGTTTATTAACTTAATATTGCAGTGAGGTGATTACAGCCTAAATGATGGTACCAAGAGGGCTCGCGGAGCGACCGACCAACGCCGTCGGTCTGGTCCGATTGCTGAAACGAACTGGCTGAGTGACCTCGGTTTCGATCATGAGTGTCAAGAACCGAAGTCAAATGGTGTATGATGGAACATAACATAAACACTATGTGATATAATTGCAATGGTAAAAATTGCATAAATTAGATGAACATATTGGTGATACCCCCATTTGTTATCAGATGTCTGTTAAGATTGAAGTTGTGAAGTTGATGGGGCATGTCACCACACTAAATGACATATCACAAGGATGGACGCCTTTATGAGCAATCTCCCTTTGTGAAAACATAATTGACGTTTTAGACTTACACATTAAATACAATATTACATTTCTGGTGAAAAGTGTTTCAATAACACTACCTGTGACCTGTCTGAATTTCACTGGCTACAGTGTTGCCAGGTGGCTGTCTCCTGAAAGGATGGACGAATCTACCTGGGCAAGGGGGTGTGGAATGCCATGCTCGATTACTGTTAACACAATAAAACACACCGCTGACTGTAGCTGGGAATGCAGTGATGGTGTTTAATGTGTTTGTAAAAATTCTGCAAACAACTGGTTACACTTTGGGGGCACTTATCACTTCAGCTTTGGCCTACAAGTCAGTTCGATGCCACTTGGTGGTGTGTTGTTTTGTAGGTCTCTGTGCGAGCTGCTACGAAACAATGACCAATTGCCAGTGCACCCCTATGGCTGTGGCTTTGGGGTAAACACAGTTTCAGATCACCTACCTATTTATTAAAAGAGTTACGTCTTGTAATAAATGAATAGGGTGGTCTCTTAAGTTAGGTAATCCTTGGCCTGATGAGGTTGGTGAAGCCCGGTGTAGCTGGTGTATTTGTTGCGACTGCAGCTGTCAAAGTGGGCACAATGAGCTCGTGGATGCGTGGTTCACGTCACATGCATGCTGATAGCACTGACAATGATAGTGTTTGTATCACCTGCTGCATGGGAGTGGGATTTGTGCTACATGCATGATAGCAAGTTAGTGCAGAACAGATGGTACTAAACCGGCACACACATTTATATTGGCCGAGCCTAATTCGCAATGTCTGACAGTACATTCACATGTGTGAAAGTAACCACTTCAGGGCTCGCCGAACTGATCGGTCGCAACATCAGCAACCACGTGTACTATACACAGCTTTTGAGGTTGTTTCACTAGACTTGACAAGTCTTTACCTAAGGATAGCAAAAGGGAAATGTGCCATTGTGGTAGTAACAGATAAGTTATCACTATGGGTTTAAGTGTATTCCATATCAAGTGCACACACAGGCAGTGTAGCAGTAGTGTTAGAGAGCGAGTACTTTCCCTGCTGGGAATACCCATAGGCATTTCTGATCGACAATGAATCACAGATTACAAGCAGGAAATGGCAGAACTATTTATGAACTGGGGAGTGCGATACTTAAAACAGCTGTTTAAAACCCACAAGCCAACCAAACAAAGCAGCAAAACCAAAAACTCAAAATGCTACTTCTTCAAAATTTTGGTGATAAATATGCCAGATAGGCTGAACACCTGTCCGTGTCTCTCTTCATCCTTTGCTGCAGAGTCAGTGCTGACACTGACAAAACACCAGCTGATCTACTGCGAAGCCACAATCTCACACTGCCCGGCGAATTGACTAATTGTGTGGTGTGCAGTTGGCAGCAGTGACTCAGCTGACAGCGGCGCACAGCGCGAGCGGAAGCAGAGAGAATATTATGATATGCATGCTTACTAGCACTGATAAATACAGCCACTGACTCCAACCTGCAAGCAGTCGCCACCCTGCCTGTGCACAGGCCAGCAAATCTATGTGCAGCAACATTCACAATCTGCCACCCTGAAAAAGTTTGTGTCAGGGTTGCCGCAAAGTAAAGTGCCCAACACACAGTCATAACACATTAGGGCCCACAATGTATTTGATCCAGCAGAATGCAAACAGACATGCGCTTTTATATCGGGACGACTTGAGTCTAGTTACAGCAGGCCAAGCCACCCCATATGTTGCTTCCAATGCTGTGATGTCACCGGATGAGCATAAGAGCCCACAACCCATACAGCAGCAGAAGACACCACAGCAGGGATGTCCACAGGTGTCGTAATGCACCATCTCTTATGATCAGTGACACCCGGCATCTCGACGCTTTCCAGGGCTCACTGCTCCATGAGTGCCATTGAGGATACAGTGGTGCCAACCAGCACCTCCACAGCAACTTCACTACCGCCACCAATGAGACAGCCTGAACAAGATGCAAGGAACACTGTCTGCGCTATGATACCCACCACGTTTGGGGAAATCAGTGAGCACTTCTTCCTAAGCATTTCTCCAACACCAGGTGACAACAAGGGGTACAGACTGGTGCAGTCGATGGCATCGATATTTCCACCGCTGGTGAAGCAGTGATGTACCAGGAGAGAGCTAGTTGAGAATTAGACTCCGATGACACAGGAGGAGACACCACAGGGTGGCTCCCCCCTGCCCCTCTTCCCCAATCAGCCTGGATTGCTACCAGCAGCAACATGACCGGCTGTAAACCAGCAATGCCAGTTATGGCGACGAGCACAGCGATGCAACCAGCTCGACAGCTTGCCATTTCAAGCAGCTGCATAAGACTGCAGTAATGTTACAACATCCCACCATGTGGCTGGCGAACCATGCAACAGCAGCAGAAGTATCAGACAGCACAGGGGCAGAATCAAGGGAGCAAATGATCTGCTACCAAGACAGCATGGGCCGGCGCCACACTAGTGCTGTGCATGAGTGGGTATGGCATACAAATGATCTCTACAGGAGGTTCATTTGATGCAGGATGGCATCAGGGGCCTTCCAAACCCACCTAGCATACCGTAATATAAAAACCATTTATATCATTATGAAAAGACAATCTTGTTGTCATTGTTTACTCTCATATGTATTGCTATGTTCTTGGTTGGACATCAGGGGGAAAATGAATACTGTGGGTGTAGATCTGGGATATAGCCCTGCTTGATAGATGATACTTTCCCTAGGTTGCCCCTGATGATCCAGCATCGGAAGTTCCATTGTAATCCTATGCGCCTGGGCTAGTGAGAGGTGTTTTAGCTCCTCTCAATGCATACTCATTCCTGTATTAGGATTGTTTAAGGCCCCCCCCCTAATTGCCTTTTGACTTATGCGGAGAATTATATGAATTGATGCAGCAGTGAATCGGCTGAATAAATTGATATGCTTAGTGACTTTTCACACAAGTTTTATTATTTAATTAACCCTCCAAAGAGTCACATAAATGATTGTCCCCACTAAGTCTCAGGGTGCGCCTAAGCATTTAAAAATGGCACATCGCCTACATGACTTTCAGTGCAGAAGTTATGCCTCAGGAGTGTACAAAACTCGTGATGTGTGGGGTGGCACGATCTCCATGTTATGAAATTACATGATGGTTCCAGATAAAAATGAAGAAGACTGTTGATAACCTAAATGTCCAGTGCACAAGTAGTGAAAGCCCTGAGAGGAAGTGCACAATGCCCACCCCTCTCCGAAACAAGTGGTGTCATGACACTTATGCCAGCAGATTTGCAAGGTATGAGCTCGCAAAAGCATGGAAACTTTGCATGTGAAATTCAATTGACTTAGAATTAATGATGACGATAGCATCAGCACCCACAGAATTAATACAAAAATCAATACACATGAAATGTGCAGTTTTTTTTACCAACCTACTCTAAAACTAAGTGTTATGTGTGAGCCCGCGGCGCAGATGGGAGTCAATTACTTCTCAGTGCTAAGCCCCATACACCTATAAGGGAAGGAATTCATGCAAGGAGACATGCATTGCGGCAGCAAGGGATTGGACTGCCATGGCCCCAGTTTGGCCATGACAACCTTCCTAAGTGTACTTATAGCTAAACTACTATGCTAAGAAGAGAAAGGGAAAAACCTGCACAGACGTTGTAAAGCCCTTTCGACAGGAAATAATTAAAAATTGTTGCATACAATTTTTATTTTTCCTACCCTATTGCTAAGTGTTAAGTGTATGTCCGAGGTAGGGACGGAAGTTTAGGTGCGTCTCAGGACGTATATGCCTACAAGTGAGGGAATTGCATGCAAGGAGGCGTGCATCTCAGCAGAGAGCGATTAAAGCAGCCATGGCTGCAATTGGAGCCATTAACTGCATCCCTGAGTGTTCCTATAGCTGTGGCTATAGCTAAGAAGGGAGAGGGGAAAAACAGGCATAGACACCATAAAAACCCTCCCAACCGGAAAGAAGTTCAAAATTTATGCGTGCATTATTTAAAATGCTAGAGGAGGCAGTAGTTGTGGATTCCATGCTTTTTATTGTGGAGTTGCAAATATAGAAGATAAATGGGTGGACTGTGGGCTCAAGCGCCAATGAGGTTGAACTACTGTCAATATTTCTGTGCAGGCGTACCAGTACGATAATATTGACAGCAGCTACTGAATGCAGGGCCTCCCTGATTCTCGTCGAGTGCGTCGGCAATTTGGGCAGCATAGCCATGGCACACACTCCATCTTTGCTCGTCTGCGCTGACATCAGCCGTGGGTGTAGGTGGGTAGGCTTGACAGGGGAGCCACTCCCTTCCCTACCGTCCCTTTCACCAACCCCAAAATAGTCTGTCAGTCTTCTCTTTGTGATCTCGAAGCTCGGGCGGGACATCCAGGACCTACCAGGATGGTGGCGAATCCGCTCGCCCATGAGTGGAGGCTGACGTCAGGAAGCTTCCGAGGTGCAGTATCCAGAATCCAGCAGTGAGGTTGGCTACACTTCGCATGTGGCACCTCGGGATCCCCCTCCCCACCTTGATCGTTAGGCTGCCTCCTGCACGATGCGCTTTGTCATCTTGTACTGAGCTACCCAGGTCCGCGGGTTGGTACTCGAGTATTCCCAGCCATCCCAGCACCTATGTCACTTAGTGCTTAACATACTTCTGGTATATAATTTCGTACATGTTATACTAATGTAAATAAATTAATAATATTTCGGTTTGAACAACTTGGTGTCTAATGCTCAGTTTAGTGTTTTTTTAAAATATACATGAATCTTTTACTGTGATACCAAAAAGGAAATAATAAAAAAAACCATGCTGCATTTGAGTCCCTTTTTAAAAGTGTGAGGCCATCCCTTATGTTTGTTTTGAAACACCTAGGTTACATTGAAATGAATAAACTAATTATGAAAATATGCTGGCTGCACTTTAACACTTTACATAACTGCATTACATAATGTGTTATGCTTTTAAGAAACACGAATCAACAACTTAGGCTTCAACTGATTTTGAGACATTGATTATTTGGTACTGTTCACTGCTTTAGGATTTCGAATAAAGCCTTATGAAGGGGATTATCATCTCAATTTATTCAACATTATCATCTGTAAATTACTGAATATGGTATCGATTGTTTACTACGCCTTAAGAAGTTGAACATTGATCCTAAGGCACACACTGCTTCTTAACAATGGAACTTCTGGTATCCTACCTTCCAAAATTTTATTCTAAAATCTAGTGAACAAGACAAATTATATCAGTTAATATATCTTAGATTTGTTTCAGTACATAATTACGTTAACAAAGGTGAGTCGATTGAAAATGCAACATCTGTTTTAGAAAATCTTTATGCAAAACCAATCAAAGAAGTTTTTGCTCGCCATAAACTCCAATTATGAAAACAACAATGTGGCTAATCTATTACTACACACTGCCCTAAAATTACTTAGTAAAGAATGTAATTTTAAAGCTGTTATAACTGAAATTAATAGGAATGATTGTATAAGAGATACTTTCATTGTTGGCTTACAAGATTCACATATCAGGCAGCATCTTCTAGAAAACCCCAATCTTTCATTGCACGATGCTTTTGGACAACCTCGATTTATAGAAATGACTCAGTATCAGTCTACATACTGAAACTATGCTGTAGTAATCAACTCCTTTTCAATGCAAGATAAATCTTGCCCTAATAAAAATACAAAAGAAAAATTACAAAGTCATGATTCAACCGAAAGTGTTGTAGCTGCAACTAGTGAGATATGTTATTTGTATGGTTTAGTAAAAATCCCAGGATTATTTTCCCCACAAGATAAACTACACTGGAGAGCCAAAAAAAACCAAACAGAGTAACGCGATGCAGTCGGCAGCGCTTATATAAGACAAGTGTCTGGCAAAGTTGCTAGATCAGTTATTGCTGCTACAATGGCAGGTTATCAATATTTTAAGTGAGTCTGAACATGGTGTTATAGTCGGCGCATGAGAGACTGGACATAGCATTTCCGAGGTAGCGATAAAATTTGGATTTTCGCGTACGACAGTTTCACGAGTGTACTGTGAATATCGGAAATCCTGTAATACAGCAAATCTTCGACATCGCTGCTGCCGGAAAAAAGATCGTGAACCAACGGGACAAATTACGACTGACGAGAATCATTAAACGTGACAGACATGCAACCCTTTATCAAATTGGCGCATATTTCAATGCCTCCTGCCTACCTTCAGACATTAGTCGAGTCCATGCCACGTCGTCTTGTGGCACTTCTGCGTGCTCCAGGGGGCCCTACACGATATTAGGCAGGTTTACCAGTTTTTTTGGCTCTTCAGTGTATATGCAGAAACTGTGGCAAGAAGGGTCACTGTGAGAATGTAAGTGCGTACCAGAATGAAAGGGCAGAGAAAACAGAAGAACTCCGAGAAAACCTGCCAACCAGCGGCATCGTCTGGCACGATTCTCACATGCGTAAGTCCGGGAGTGACCCGGCCGGGGATTGAGCCTGGTTCGCCTTGGTGGGAGGCGAGCAGGCTAACCACTCAGCCACTGTGGCCACCTATGAGAAGGTATGCCAGCAATGCCTTCAAAGGAAAACAAAAATTACCACTTCTTCAATCCAAACATTACCCCATTCCTGTATTGCAAGTGTGCCTTCTGATGTAAGTTTGTAGTTCCTATTATACTTAATGGCACTTATGTTTCTGCTCTCATTGTCACTGGCAGTACCTCAATTTCCATAAACGAGGAACGTGTTCAGCAACTTCGACTCGCAATAGTCAAAGGCAAAGGAATGGAGGTTTACTTGACTTC
Organism: Clitarchus hookeri; assembly: GCA_002778355.1. Taxonomy (NCBI): domain Eukaryota; kingdom Metazoa; phylum Arthropoda; class Insecta; order Phasmatodea; family Phasmatidae; genus Clitarchus; species Clitarchus hookeri. The sequence continues at coordinate 98,124 of NQII01003962.1, forward strand.
TAATAACCTTCGATCTTATCTGCGAGGTGAGTGCTCAGTAACACACACAGTTCAAGGGTATGTATATGGTCCTACTGTCTTGAACATTCTGTTAGTTCTCTACACTAATGTTGTCATCGGGCATGATATTTTAAAGCAACACTCCTTTGTAAACATTAAATTTGGAGGTAGGCCCACTTAATGTATGCGCTTTAGCTGATGCATGTATGAAACCTGTATTATTATTGCACCATCTAATGCGAATATAAGGCCCATACCTGTTAAATTTCGATGGCTCACAGAATCAGATAGAAAATTCTGAGAACTTGAAACAGAAAACAACTAAGGGAAGAAATAATAAAAGATAGTTATTCACCATGGAGAGCCCAAGCCTTGCTCATGGAATTAGAAAATCACAAGAAATGAATGGCCATTCATTAATCCCAGACCATAAATCACTATAATTAACTTGATGCGCATCCATTGCTTAGAATAGCGGATGTAGTAAAGAAAGTAACCAATTTTGAGGTTAGCTCACTCTATCTTCGAAGTGATTACCATCAATTCCAATACACTAGGAAGATAAGCTGTTTAGAGCATTCGAAACTTGTGGTAAACTGTATGAATTTAAACAGATTCGTTCCGGTGTAACCAATGGTGTGGCTACATTCCAAAGAGCGATTCACAAGATTATCTGAGATGAAAACCTAGCTGACATTGCAGCATACCTAGGCGATAATACAATTAGCAGAACTAATCATGAAGGACATAACGGAAATATTAAAAAAAATTTGGAAGCAGTTAAGAAATATTACTTAACAATGATCGAAGAGAAATCTTGTTTCTCAGTTCGTTCAATCCATTTTCTTGGATGTATTATCAGTAATAAATCAATTCATAAAGACCCTAGCGGCTTCGGCCACTTCGTCAACTGGTGAAGGAGGTGTCCAACCAGTTGAAAGAAGACATCGCGAATGCTGTCGTTTCTGTACTAGATCCGGAAAGATTATTCACAGTAGAAACATACGCCTCAATAAGAGCTATAGCTGCGACACTCTCAAAATGGTCGACCAGTAGCTTTCTTCTCTCGAACCATCTCTGAGTAAGAACAACATCATTCTGCAGTTAAAAAGGAAGTTTATGCAATCGTCGAAGCTGTCTGTAAATTGAGAAATTATCTTTCGGCCGATTTTTTCGGTTGATAACTGATCAAAAACTGTCTTATGATTGCCACAATAATATCTGGAAAAGTGAAGAACGAAAGGATATTAAGGTGGAGGTTAGAATTATTATATTACAATTATGATATCATCTATAGCAGCCATACTCAATCTTTTTTTTTATAGGGGCCACAAATACCGTTCAGTCATAGTGTCGCGGGCCGCAAGTAAAAATTGTTTAGGTGTAAGTAAATAAAAAACTTAATTTTAACATTTAACCATGTATTTACTTTTTATAACCATAAATATTTTAGGCTTTAACAAAGATAGTTTATTTAAACGTTTTAATGCGATTTTTGATACTGTGAACACTTTTTCAAAACTTTATCAAGATCTGGCTTGTTGCTGCTTGTTAACCTTATCACATCATCCAGATGAGAGTCTGTAAGTTCGTTTCTGTACACATTCTTTGTGTACTTCATTTTTGAAAAAGACGATTCGCACACGTATGTCGACCCAAAGAATGTTAATAGGATTTGAGCACTCCTTTGGAGGCTTTTATATTTTTGGGGAATAATGCTCCAAAATTCCACATACTCCTTTTTTCCCTTTTTTCTTTAAACAAAATTTCTAGGTGGGCGTCGTTTTTAAAATCGATGAATTCATCTAACAACTCTAGGTAATTACAATTCAAAATTGAAGTCAGCTCTGAGATAGTGGTTGTTTTTAAATGCCATGGATTTTCTACAACCATCAAACATTTTTTAATTTTTCTTAGATCTTGAAACCTTTTATGAAATTCATCTAATAGTAGAGTTATATAATTTGAAATTGTAGAGCAGTTTTCCTCAAAAATGTCGATACGGTCCTCTGTTATCTTAATTATAGTTGGAAAATTGTGCAGCTGTTTGTTCTGTAGTTCTTCATGATAAAGTTTTAGCTTTTCCTCAAAAGCAAATACTTTATTCGCCATCTGTGAGACTACGTTATTTTCACCTTGTAAACTCCGATTGAGGCTATTTAGTTTTTCTGTAATATCACATAGAAAGGCTAAAAGACACCACCATCCATCATTTAGTAACTCAGGGTACACTTTATTATTTTGCTCTAAAAACAGTATTATTTCATGGCGTAAAGAAAAAAACCTTTCTAAAACTTTTCCTCTACTAAGCCATCGCACTGAGGTATGTAAAAGGACATCATTATACTCGCTTCCCAGTTCTTCCAAAAGACTTTTAAATTTTCTGTGGTTCAATTCTCTTGCTCGTATGTAATTGACAATATTGATAACCGTCTTCATCACAGCTTCAATTTCTGGATTTACAACACGTGCCGCCAAGTTTTCTTGATGGATAATGCAATGAAATGTAATTAAATTTGTTAAATTATATTTTTTCTTAAACAACGTAAGAAATCCATTTTCGGATCCAGTCATTGAAGGACAGCCATCGGTGCAAACACACACGATTTTTTGTATATCAATTTTATTCTGCTCTGAAAAATTGCAAATAGTATCAAGGTAATCTGTGCCTCGGGTTTGACCTTTCATTGGAAGAAATGTCAAAAAACCTTCAAAGATGAAATTATGTTCTGTACAATATCTAACAAACACCGAGCATTGCGATGTTGCTGAAACGTCGGTACTGGAATCGAAAGCCAAGCTAAAAAACTTGCAGTTTGTAAGGTTTTCTAATAAGTTATCGTAGATGAATTTTGAAATGTCTTCAATACGCCTTATTCAGGTTGAATAGGATAGCTGTAGTTTTTTTATATTAGACAATATTTGTATTTTGTTGCTGAATTTATCAAAAAGTGCATTGGCCCCACTAATAAAGCATTCTTTTACAATTTCTGCATCGGTGAATGGTTTCATATGCTTACCAAGAATGTAACAAATTTGATATGATGCCATGGTTACCGCGGAGTCTTGTGATAATGCCACGGACATAACATTTTGCTGTTGTTGCAATGACTTCTTAAAAAAACTCAATTTCTCACTTCTTAAAGACGATCCAGAAGGAAACGTTTCGTTGAACGATTTGTGTTTTGTGTTAAAATGACGAGAAATATTGTATTTCTTTAACATAACACTTTCTCGGCATATCACACAAGTAGCTGCATTGTTTTTGTTAGGAACAACAAAATATTCCGTTTGGCACTCGTCTTGAAACAATCTGTTTTCATCACATATTTTTCTTTTATACTTAGAAGACACTCCTGACATTATTTTGATAGAAAAATAAGTATTTTACACTTAACAAAACCAATTAACTGCAATTACCAGGCGAACTTTGATAATTTGTGTGTGTCATGTAAACAAATTTAAAACAAGTGACGACAAATAAGGCAAGACGTAGGTACAGAAGTGTGAAAGCAAAAGGGGAATTCCCGCCGTTGGCTGTCTCGCTCGCGCAACCCGCAACTCTGAGTTGTGCGAGATAATAAGAGGGATTGCAATATCCCAACACTGCGCGCACCGCGGTAGGGATTTATGTAATTTAAATTGTAATTTAAAATGCTTGGCAATTTGATAACTCCAGGTGGGTGAATCACAAAAGCTCGACGGGCCGCAGGTTGAGTATAGCGGATCTATAGGGTAAGAAAATGAAGCTGCTGATGTTCTTTCTCGCCGATGTTCTACTATGACCGATACTTCATTGAAGAAACTGAATGATCTCCATGAGATACTATGCCATCCTGGAGAAACTAGAATGTTTCATAGGGCACTAAGCAAGAACTTGCTTTATAACCTAGAAGCAGTTAGAAGAATAGTTTCGTTTTGTAGAGTCTGTAGTGAGATCAAACCACACTTCTTCAGGCATCAAGGTCATCTTATTAAAGAGACACAGCCATTTTAGCACTTACATATGGATTTCAAAGGACCATTAATTTCAAGCTCGAAGAACAAGTGCCTTGTAATTGTTGAAGAAGAATTTTCTCGGTTTCCTTTTGCATTTCCTTGCTGTGATCTATCTTTCACTACAGTCATAACAAAGTTTCAAGAGATTTTTTTCAGGACACCAGCATATTTTAACTCAGACAAAGGTACGTCGTTTATGTCGAGAGAGCTGAAGCATTATCTGGACTCTCTTGGTGATGCTACGAGTCTAACAACTCCATACAATCCCCAAGGTAATGGGCAATGAGAGATATGTTAGTATTTTATAGAAAACAATCGAACTACCCACAAAAAGAAAGGGAATCCACCAACGACATTGGGAATTGGTGCTAGTTGATGCACTACACTCTCTCTTCTTTGCACTGCTACGAATGCAAATCCTGACAAATTCATGTTCACGCTAGCCAAAATATTGTACAATGGATATTCTGCCCCAACATGGCTGCTAACTCCTGGACCTGTGTTAATCAGGTGCTATGTTAGACACTCAAAGTACGAACCTCTCGTACACGAAGTCACCTTGTTGGAAGGTAACCCTAAATATGCTTACATCAGACTTCCAGATGGTCGCGAGGCCATTATTACTACTAGACACTTAGTTCATTTTGAAAACGAAAAATTTGAAGAGCCTGATGAATCTCCTATAACTGATGAATCTCCTTTAGCTGACACTTATCATCATTTGAATGAAGTGAACAGTCCATCGAGAACTATGCATAGAATCTTAACAGATAATCGGAATTCACCGACTGCTGGTTTCCCATAATCTACTCCTCCTTTTCGCTGAAGTGAAAGAGTTCGCTGTATAACTAGTCATCTTAACATTGGTGGGGATGTATTTCATACATAAAGTATTTTTATCTCTATGGAGGGACAATCTTGTTATTGTTGTTTACCCTCTGGCGTTTAAATGTCGAATAAAACTTATATGAAGGTAATTATCACCTCACATGCATTGCATGTCAACATACCATGCACACTGGTTGCACAAATAGAGAAAGAGGGTTAAGTGCAAATGCAGTGATGTCAGGTAGTGCAGTGTAGCGCACTCGAGCTGGGTAGAGTAGGGCAGCCTCGACTCTCACTCACACTACCAGCAACCCCTTCACCAGAAATGAACACCGATGCGCTGGTATGAAAACTTTGTAAACCAATGGCCCATCCCTGTGTACGAAAAATTCCCCTACTTAAACTTGTCGCACAAAGTCGAAATATGGCCCAAATAAATTAATTAACACAATAGGACACTTCAACAAGCTATGCATTTATTTTGAAATTATTAAATAAATCTTATTGAATGTTTGTGAGGTTATTGGTAGTTTTATACAGTTTTATTGATTTCATGCGTGTTTAAAATGTGTTTTTTTTTTAGCAAGATGTTACTGCATATGTTTTCTATAATTTTATAATTACTTTGAAGGTGTTTGCAGTGCTTATGTCATGTGTAATACAAGTTAGTAACTTTTTGGCACACGCTCGGTGTAGCTGTACCCGAGCATGTACCAAAACCCAGTCGTCGTTCCGACTTGTATTAGGGTGGCATAGCATAATGCTGCTCCTCGCACCTTTATCATATCATCATAATTTTACCAATCACGTATTCTTAAATAGTTTAACATCCAGAATCTCTTATATATTGTGCCTGTCGGAATAGCAGCGCCCGGGGAGGCTTAACATTCAATTGAAAACCACGTAATCACAAGGTCACATGCCCGTAATTTTTCACATCGCAGTATACCTTTGCAGGCTTAGGCCAGTAACTGCTTTAATGTGTATTGTAAGTGGTCGCATATGTAAATTCGTTGCTCACAAATAAAATTTACATGAGTTTATATAACAGCGTGTATTATTTGGAGTATTGCATTAACTGTTTAGGGGAGTAGGACCACAAAAAACCACCAACATCTTGCCTTTGGTTTACATGAATAATTTACAAATTCATGTCAGATATGCAGGTTAGCCTTAGAATAGGCCTGTAACATAAGGTACATAATAGTAATGGTGTAGTGGGAGCATGTAATATTCCTCCACATCAGGACCTACAGCAGCCACAACACCATGAGGAAACCGAGTATGTTCAGGTGGTCAGCTGCACAGCCCCTGAGAGCCACCAACTTCAACTCATGTGAATTCCTACCAGCATGACTGGTGCCTTGTTGTGTAAATTCTCCAAGTTCCCACACCTGAACTATTCCTTCAAATGTTACTAATAATAGATTTAAGAGTGTCCCAGCCACTGGATACACTTATCACACATCAATCAAAATGTTATTCAAAAAACAAAAGCAGCCTGCCCTTTTTACATTTGGATGAATAACACTTGCCACACTTAATGCACCTATGTAATTCGCACTTGCGTATGTGTTAAATAAAAACCACTTTTTGCGAAATATGGCCCATGTGTTCATTACAGATGTTGATTATATGCAGGTGTTGTTCACCATGTCTGACAGTCTCGTGGCTACCATCTCCTTGTCGTATCGACAGATACTGATCACCTTACATGTTGATGTGCTGCATCGTGTGTCTGTTACTGTATGCGTTGGGGGCAGCTGCATATCAGGCTTGGACTTCGAATTTAAGTAATAGATATGACAACACCTTGTTGTTTTACTCCAGTATGAAAGAGTAGTTGCGTTTTCGTGACATTTTATGTCCTACCACTGCGATTTTAGCATTCGCAGGCGGTATAGTTAGCAAACTGCAACTAGAAGACAAAGTGTGTGGTTAGTTTCAACCTATGATTAACATGAACTAGTACATTGGTACTTTTGCTTTTACCGACCCTGAGGAGCACCCATTCCTCCTACCAGCTTGGTTAACCACTTGGATAATATATACAAAACATAGTTTTTAGGTATAAAACCATGTCTGACTCAGACTGCACGAAAGTTAATTATCTAAGCACACCATTTTAGCCAAGGATTTGTGGTGTAAAATCCAACAATTCTGTAAACTTTTGTGTAGATTTGCGAGTTCTTTTTATCTGATCATCTCACAACCATGTATGGAATTGGCCTATTCCAACCAAAAATACTTGCATTTAATGCAATTCAAATAAATTTTTTTTATTGATTACAAGTAGAGTTACATGACCATTCATGTTATTCAAGAGTACATATGTAGCCAACCAATCTTCATCACCAACCACATATTAGGAATTAAGGCTTAATAACAGCTACCGTGTTCTTCTCCCCTTGAGAGTCTCATTCTATTTTGGAGAACGAAGAGCTGGCATCCAAGTTATGCAACACTAATTCCATAAGAAATCTATAACTCTTATCATTATCTGAGCAGTCGGGTATAGTAATGGGGACGTCGTCTGGCGACTATGTTAAGAAAAGTCAGAATATTACACAATATTCCTATTTCAAATAGAATGGGCGCCAGCTCGCTGGGCGAGCACTAAGTAACAGTTCTCAAGATCGTGGGCCGAACGACCATGTGGCTGTATCCCCTGACACACACAGTAAAAATTTACAGGAAAATTTAATATATAGCCATTATATTCAGGCTCCCCAGCACGTCTTAGTATAACCTTTTACCTTATAAAGGAAGGATGCATCCTTGAGGTGTCGATGACTTCCCGGATAGGGCATGGGGCTGAAATACAACACAAAATAAAGTCTCACAAGTTTCGGTAATTACAAGCAAATTTTATTGCGGAATAGTGTACACAGTTACATGTATACAATGCAATTTAAAGCGGACCTGACTCACAAGACCTACCAGCGATCGTTACTGTACAAAAAGGCCAATAATGGTGCGATAACTTACAAAAGCAATTAAACTGCCGGGGTCAGTAAATTGAGCTGACAGAGGGGTGCTGCGAACGCGGGAAAGAATGTCGGTAAACTAAATAAAATACCCAGTAAAGTACGTTAACCTATTGCAGTTAAATGTTAAATGTTCAGATCAAAGTATGAAATTCCCCTGCGATGCGACACACATGCAGCACCTAAGACCCGTGGAATCAGACTGCCAGAGATGGCGCTGGCGAGTAGTGCCCTTGCCGAGAGCTCGCTCCACTCTGCAAGGTAATTTAATTAACTGACCTCATAAAATAAACATGTAAAACATACAGACAATAGGACCCTTCAACATTCGGGATGGACATCCCTTTTGCAGAGTTCTTTCTTAAGCACTAATTTAAATACAAAACATGATTATGTGGTGCCTTTCAGAGTTAGTGGGAAATTTAGGTCTGTTAAGTTTTGGTAACTCTACGACTGGAATGGTCAGGTTGAAACAAATACTAATTATTTCCCACGTCACATCACTAATTGGCTTGAATAAACACACAATTGCACTCGAAAAATTATATAGAAAACTTCAAATACCCTAGCCTTGCTACTCTATACCTCATTAAATATGCATGTGGTGTGTATTTATTCCGCGATTACCTCGCAATCCCCTAAGGGTGAATTCCACGAACATTTGCCAGTTTGCGATAAATTCTGATGCTATTTAATAAACATTCTAAAACTTAATTTCTATCCTAATTACACAGATCTCTCTAGGGGCACCACAGGCTATTGGTTGGATCACTCGTTATCGGGTCATGACACGTTCCCAAGTGAACGATGTGGAAACACATCGGTGCACACGGCGTGCATGTTTCACTGGCCGCACTGGTGCAGCGACTTTGGCCTGATAATATGATGATAGTGGCCATGCCAGACCAGGAGGGAGTGGACCAAGTCAAATGCCCTCCCCTCCATGAGGCCACTGTCACAATGGGCAGGGGCGGCTCAAGTCTGTGTGGTGAAGTAGGTGATTGAATGGCGCCTCGGCCGCGGGCGCAGCTGTTTCGGCGAGCAGAGCTGTACAGAGCTGGATCGCCCTACTGCAGGGCTGCATGCTAACTGGTGTCGGTTCAACTTTACATTGGCAGGTGAGATCTTACTGTTTCGTCAGAGTTGGTCAGCTGTTCCTAAACCTGCTTGGCAGGTTGGTGGCCCTGCCACCATCGAGATGCTGCCACTGGCAAGGCTGTTGCTGCGGTACCTCTGCCACTGGTGTTTATGCCGTTGAGGGCCAAATGCCCGCTACATCGAGAAGATGCCCGACCCATAAATGGACCTGGCCACCGATGAGTCGCGAGACCTGGCAGTCTGAAGGGGGCATCTAGGGGTGCGGGTGTGACCCGGTGGGTCTGCGACCTCGTGGCGCTGGACGCCGCGGCCTCTGGTGGTCGGTCGTCATTTCGGGTGCTCACCGTTGAGTGTGAAATCACCATGGCTTCTGGCACCACTATGACAGCTGACGCCCCACAGTCCTTGAGGACATCGGTGTGGGTGGACCTGATAGTCCACGCATGCCTGATGCAGGTGATTGCCATTCTGCATCGGCCGGGACGACTTTGTTTTGTTGCCTGCGATTGGGGTTACCTTGGGGAGCCGCGGGGCTCGGTGTGGGCACCTCTGGCACGGCCCATAGGTCTTCACAATGGAATTTAACTTGCCTTAAGCACACCCATATGGATGATGTAGTCGGTTTTTCCCACCCTTCATACCACTGTGTAGTGTCCACTCCAGTAGGGGGCAAATTCTTGCGCAGAAATTGCCATGGGCGGCTGACTGCTGAGATGGCTAGTGGCTTCGTTCTGTCAGTATCTCAGGCAGAACAGTATCTCTGGGACATGGGTGGCCTAGGTAGTATGGTCATCCCCCACGCGAAGTCGGAACTGCGCCTTGAACTTTTGGTTCCTTCGTTGTGGGGGATTCGCGCGGAGGTGCTACACCACCATTGTGTGGTGTACTGCCCACCACTTTGTGCAGAGTTACTGCCATCGCTTTCCTCTGAACTACTGTCCGTTGTCGGAGATGATTACCTCTGTGTTACACTAGCGGGCGAAGAAATCATTCTGCAATGCTCCTGCTACGTTTTTGAGGCATGAACTCGCGAGGGAATGAGCTTCGCACCACCTGAGGCACAAATCCGTCACCACCAATAAAAATCTCATCCCGTTTGGAGCATGGGTATATGGTCCCATCTGGTCCAAGGCGATGGTCATGAAAGGTTTCTCTGGTACGCGGAATTGCTATTGAGTAACGCCATCGGTGTGGCATGTTTTTATGTGGTTACATGGTTCGCAGACACGTACAAATTCCTGCACTTGTCGGGTGAGCCATGGCAAGACATAGTGGGCTAGCATGTTCCGCTTGGTTTGCATGGCTCCCGGGTGTTCTGCCAGGTGACTTGCGTGCGAGTGTTCCAGGACGAACATTCGTCCCTCCTCTGGGACGTACATTTGCCAGTTCCCCTCTTCCCCTGAGGTCTGGGTCTCCAGGCGGTTATCGACTACGTGCCAGTTGGCCAGATGTTCTCTGTTACACTGCGCCTGGAGCTCCACCACATCTGTGGACAGATGTTGTGCAGCGCATACTCTTTTGTATACCACATCACTTGTTAGGTCTTGGGTGGCATTACTCGTGCCTATGGTGACGTGCCGTAGCCGGGCAACCGGCGGACTGTCTGGTGAGAATAGGACTTCCCACTCGTCTTCATCACATGCTATTTCGGCTGTACAGGTCGCACAATAAAAGGGTGTCGGCTAGTTGACTTTCTTCACCCAGAATATGTTCCACTACGAAATCATAGACCTGTAATAACATGGATTACCGCGTGAGTTTGTTGCGGACAGTGCATATGTTATGCACCCACATTAAACACCGATGGTCGTTCCTCAATGTGAATCGTCGGAACTCTAGGTGTTGGCAGTAGTTTTTAGTGCCCATATGGTAGACAAGCATTCCCTCTAATTCACATCGCAGTTGCATTCGTGTGGGGCACACTTCGTGCTACTGTAGTCTATGACTCTGCATTCCCCATCATCGTTGTATTGAAATAGAACAGCGCCAAGTCCCTCTTGACTGGCATCTGTTTACAGATATAAATGCATCGGGGGGTCTAAATGGGACAGTTTGTCTCACTGTTGGAATAGGTGTTTGATTTGTTAGAACATGTTTTGGGCATCGTCATTCCATTGGAAACACCGTTGTATTGACAACAGGGCTGTTAGTGGGGCTGTTATCGTGGCGAAGTATTGTATGTAGCGCCTTAACATGTTTATAAGCCCGAAAATTTTTCGCAGTCATTTGCGCGTGTTGGGTATGGGATAGTCTTGAATTAGCCTCAATTGTTCATTGTTGGGCTGGATACACTCGTCGTCGACCATGTGGCCCAGGTATTGAAGACATGATTTCCCTATATGACATCTTCCATTGGCACACGTTAACTCATTCATAGTCAGTCGCTTCAAGATGAGGGATAGGTGTTGGACGTATTCATGCTCTGGAAGGTGGAGGGGATGCATTTCAGCCCAAAGGGCATGGCGCAAAATGGAAAACGACAGACTTTGGGGGCTGTGAATATCATGGTCTTCTGGTCATTCTAGTACTTGCCAATAACCGCTTTTCAGGTAAAGGGAAGATGAAATCTTGGCATCCCCTAACATGTTTAGTGCAGAGTTCACACTGATTACGGGTGGGGGCACAGTTTCGGTCACTTGGTTGAGAGTGCGGAAGTCCACGCAAAACCTCCAACTCTCATCTTTCTTAGGGGCCAGAGTGATTGGTGAGTTGTAATTGCTTTCCAAGGGTTCTATTACCCTGTCCCTATTCATTTCCTCGATTTAGTGATTAATGATCCTCAGGTGATAAGGATCATAATCACGAGGGGGGACAAGAGGGGATCAACTTCAATGAGTGGTGTCACATGGTCTGCCATGCTCGTTCTTTTAATGGGATCTGCCACTGCAAATACATCCCATTGTTAGGTCAGGACTCGCTGGATTGCGTCCCTATATCCTGCGGGTACTGCGAGGTCGAACGTGTCTAGTTGGACAGATTGTTCGCTGTTTTCTCTGCGATGCCCTAGGTTGTACACCGTTTGCCATTCGGTCAAACCGAAGTGAATGCGGTCCATGGCGATTTAAATAATGGTATTGTGATGTTTAAGCCATGGCACCCCTAGAATCAGATCCTCTGGTATCTCGTTGGTCTATGCGATGCAGCCATATCGTTTAAGGCGACAATATTCCACTCCTCTAAGCATATGGGTATTCTGATCAGCTGATCACTGGTTGACCTAACCTGGCTTAGGTAATGGTGGCTCTGTTTGTTTTTGTAGTTTCGGGAGTTCCGGTAGCGAAAATGGTGGAGAGGGCAGCCCCAATTTTCCCTACTCTGCTTTGTTGTTTCCCTGCAGTTTACTCACCCAGTTCGGGCACGTTTTGTGCCAGTGGTATTGTTCGTCCCTACATATGCGGCAGCAAGGCAGGTTTGGTGGGCCGTTCACACAATTAACTGATTTTGGGATTTTCCCTTATGGCACTCTTCTCTTCGGACATCCGGGTGTCCACTATATTGCTCCACCCATCTGTCCACTCACCTTTACTACGTGCATAAAAATTTGCCGCCCTGGGCTTCTCCATGACTCATGCTACACTCACGGCTGTTCTTAGGAAGTGTTCTGTTCTGTTGAACACCATGGACCGTAAAGCAGGTCGGTATTCGCATGTCACCCTTTCCACAATCTTTTCGAGCACGTCTTCCTCCTGGAGATGTGGATAATGTATGTCGGCTAGACTTAACTTTCGGCTTACGAATATGTACAGGTCTTTGGTGGCGCCTTGTTCCTCGGTAAACAGGGCGACCTGTTGTTTTAACTTGTTACACGTGGTCTCGTATCTGGCCATAAATTTGCGTACGAGTTGTTCCCAGGATATGCCATATTCTGTGGCTGACACCACCATGCTTTCGCTTCCTCGAGTAGTTCGTTCCCGATGACAATCGCCCACTCTTCCTCGTTAACCCCGTACCGTTGTTATAGGGCAGTTTACTCTTTGAGGAACAAGCGTGCATCCTCAGCTGTCAAACCAGAAAAGTTTGGCAGTGTTTGAAATTTGGCGGGTGTCACGTAATTCCGCCCGGTTAGGCTTGTCCTGTACTTGGGGGCTGATGGACCCGGTGTTTCGAACTGTGTCGTGCTGGCTCCTATCATTCCCTGTCGTGCTGGCATGGGTGGCACGAGCTCCATTCGCTGGGTTTGTTGGTTATGTAATCTCAGCACAGGTTAGGGGAACACGTCAATTTCTCTTTTCATTCGTGTGGGTTCTGGTATGGTTCTGTATTGGGCTGCGTCCTTTTGTTGACACTGTTTACAATTAAACATTACCTCGCTGATAACCTTCCATTCCCCACGGACATACATGTGGGGTGAAAACTCGCATTACACTGTTTGGAGTTTATGCACATATTTTCGGGGTTCACACAATATTCTGCAGGATACATTGAACCCTGGTTGTTTTTTGGTACTCACCGGTTGCTGGCTGAAGCTCGTGCTCTGAGAGTTCTGGCTGGTATTTTATCCACTGTCCCATGCATTGCAAGCACTGAAACTGATTGTGCTGCAGGGTAATACATTATGCGTGGTGTAAGCAACTCCTATGTATTACGAATTGGTATGTAGCACAGCGCATGGAGTCTGTGCCAATCCCCGTATACGTGGATCGAGCGCAGTGGTGGGCGACCACTGTGGAAGCGAGTGGAGGTAGGACGTATGCATCGCATTCGTTAGACGGGCACCTCCATATAGTTACATGTATGTTATATTTGTCGAAGGGATCGAGGATTCGGGGTTTTCCGCACTCATCACACTTCCAACGGGTGGATTTCACAGTTGGATTGAACTCCATTTCCCAACAGTCTTTTGTATACTACACAACGCGGTTGCACATTGAACACGCAGTTGATGCGACGTGGTAGCCCGGTTCTTAGTTGTAATCGCGGACTATATTCCCGGAAGGCAGCGAGCGGCCTTTACCATTCGCGGGCTCATTGCACATGGGGAGCGTATCACCCGGTCCTATTGATTACGAAGGCGTGGTTGCCGTAAGGTTTTGAGTGCTTGATGACCGGATGGCTGCGATGTCAGAGTCTATTGTGCTGCGTGGGACTGACCAACGCCCCAAAATTGCAGCGCGGACAGCGTTCTTCCTGGCCAAAAGGCACAAATGAAGAATTTTAAGTCCGACTGTCCTTTATTCTCCGGATTAGCACACATGTGTTTGTTACACTTTGTTTTTGCCACACCTAGTTAGGCAAGCCTTTTTACATTACCTGAGCTCGAGAATAGTAATGCGAATGTCGTCCGGCGACTATGTTAAGAAAAGTCAGAATATTACACAATATTCCTATTTCGAATAGAATGGGCGCTAGCTCACTGGGTGAGCACGAAGTCACTGTTCTCAGGATCGTGGTCCAGACGACCATATAGCTGTATTCCCTGACACACAAGGTACACATTTACAGGAAAACGTAATATATGGCCGGGGTATTCAGGCTCCCCAGCACGCCTTAGTATTACATTTTACTTTATAAATGAAGGATGCCTCCTTGAGGCATTGAAGACTTCTTGGATAGGCCCAGGGCCCGAAATGCAACACTAAATGAGGCCTCACAAGTTTCGGTTAACTCAAGTAAATTGTATTGCCGAATAGTGAGCACAGTTACATGTATACAATGCAATTTAAAGCGGACCTGAATCACAGAGCGTACCAGTGGTCGTTACTATACAAAAAGGCCAATAATGGTGCAAAAAAAATTACAATAGTTATTAAACATCCAGGGTTGGTAAATTCAGCAGACAGAGGGGTGCTACGAATGCGGTGAGGACTGTTGGTAAACTAAATAAAAGTTCCAATAAATTAAATCAACCTATTGCAGTTAAATGCTCAGAACAAAGCATGAAAGTCCCCTGTCATGCGATGCACGTGCAGCACCTAAGACCCATGGAATCAGACTGCGGGGGGTAGCGCGGTCGAACCGCGACCTCGTCGAGAGCTCGCTCCACTCCGCGAGGTAATTAAATTAACTGACCTCATTACATAAACACGTAAAACACACAGACAATAGGACTCTTCAATGTTCGGGGTGGACATCCCTTAGCTTGAGGAGAGTTTAGAGTTCTTTCTTAAGCACTAATTTAAATACAAAACATGATTATGTGGTGCCTTTCAGAGCAAGTGGGAAATTTTAGGTCGGCTAAGTTTTGGGTACTCTACGACCGGGATGGTCAGGTTGAAAGAAATACTAATTATTTCCGACGTCACTAATTGGCTCCCCAAAACACACAATTGCACTCGGAAAATTATATAGAACATTTTAAATTCTCTAACCTTTCTATTCTACACATCATTAAATATGCATGTGGAGTGCATTTATTCTGCGATTACTTCGCAATGCCCTAAGGGCGAATTCCACGAATATTTACCTGTACACATTCTATTATTTGATTCCTATCTTAATTACACATATATCTTAAGGGACACCACAAGAACTCGGTTGGATCACTCGGTATCAGGACATGACCCATTCCCAAGTGAATGATGCGGACACATATCAGGACGCACGAGGTGCGTGTTTCGCGGGCCACACTGGTGCAGCGACTGTGGGCTGATGACGTGATGACAGTGGCCATGCCAGACCACGCAGGAGTGGTTCAGGTCATCTTCATTTTCAGGGTTATCGTAGTTGGAAACTTGATTATTTTGTCTTTGGTTTACCTCCATGTCAAAATATTTCTCTGAGCTCCGTAAAAAATAATGATTACTGCCCTCCCTACCTCTCATAATTTCCTTATTAGTAAATATTTTATTTTCCCTTCTCTGCAGCATACACTTTGGGCACCCATCTTTCACGCCCTGGTTTAACACACATATCCTGTTTTGCCTCGTGGCTATGGGTACCATCAATTACGATGCACAAAGCTGTATATCGTGAGATAAAATATTTATGTGCAAAATTTAGAGAAAATAATAATTAAGTAGATTTGTAGAGGTAATGAATTTTTTTGTAATTAATATTGATACGTGATCATTAAATTTACTGGGACTAGTAATGCAATTGTGTCAAAATTTATATCATTCAATTACCAAAAGCTTTAGGCTGTTCAAGGTAAAGTGAGCACTTTAGAGGCCCTAGTTACTTTTTCCTTTCAATCTCTTTTTATTCTTTAACCCCCTTTTTAAATTAATATTGTCATGCAAGTAATAAACACAGTGTGTATGTACATTCCATCGCACTTGGAAGTTGANCGTGATCATTAAATTTACTGGGACTAGTAATGCAATTGTGTCAAAATTTATATCATTCAATTACCAAAAGCTTTAGACTGTTCAAGGTAAAGTGAGCACTTTAGAGGCCCTAGTTACTTTTTCCTTTCAATCTCTTTTTATTCTTTAACCCCCTTTTTAAATTAATATTGTCATGCAAGTAATAAACACAGTGTGTATGTACATTCCATCGCACTTGGAAGTTAACATCCAAGGCTGAAATAAAATATACTTATTAACTATTATTCCAAATGAGAGAACTTTCAAAAATGCTCACTTTACTGTGAATAGCCTATAATTAATTTTCTAAAGTCCATCTCAAATGTTATCAGTACGTTTTTGAACAGGACATTATTGTTCCTTGTAATATAACTAACTTTATGTATCGATCTCTGAAGGTTTTGTAGAATTCAAGATCGAAAAGAAATTTAAATTTTAGTGAGCCGAACAATATTCAAATGATATTTATCTTTTGTCTTGATACCATGAAGAGCAGGGTTATGCACATCAAGGAAGGTGACAATTTGTTTTAAGCTGGAAAAGACGTCCTCCGTCGTAGAATCATTACTCTCAATCTGATCCTCTCTACATGCGACGTTAAACGCTGCAGTAGATGACGGTGTCTCCAACATCCTGATGATTATGTAGAACTCCTTATTTAATATATTGCACACATTTCTTGTCTAAAGTTTTAGTTATTTCTGCCAGTTTTTTTAACATAACTGCAACGATTTTGTAAAACTGTTGTTATATGTCTTTTTTTTATTGTTATTTTTTCCATAGAAGCTTTACACAGCGAAATTAGGCTATAATCGGTGCAACATATATATGGTCTCTATTCAGAACAATATATTGCCTGTATAAACAACCTGTATATATTTTCTATGTTCCGGAACATCGGTATGTATAGCCTATATATATATATACAGCATATATGAACCTGTATAAATATATTATATATAAATTTATAGCTTTTATTCGGAACATATTGTATATATCTTATTATCTTATATATATTCTATAAATAATTTATATGTAAATAAAAGGTATATATAATTTAATTCATCGAATTACC
Organism: Clitarchus hookeri; assembly: GCA_002778355.1. Classification (NCBI taxonomy): domain Eukaryota; kingdom Metazoa; phylum Arthropoda; class Insecta; order Phasmatodea; family Phasmatidae; genus Clitarchus; species Clitarchus hookeri. The sequence goes on from NQII01003962.1 coordinate 115,355, forward strand.
TAATCCAAATGTTTTTACTTAGGAACGTGTCAATTTTCGTGAGAAAACCTTGCATTTGGTATTCTTATTTAGTTAAGAAATAATTCGGTCTCCAGTGATTTAAGCCAACGTTAATCTTCAAGTATTTCTAAAATTTATTTTGGAAAGAACACTTTACTTTACGCTCGAATTAACGCAATTGGCACGGTAAATTTTTCTCACGGAAGTAAATATATTTTCCAAAATTCTGTATAACACAGTTGAAACAAATGTACTATGTATCAGTTTAACTTAAAAAATAAACAATTTTGATATACAATATCACAGAAACTTTTTAAATAATATCTAAATGACGTGTAATCCTGTCTAAGACATTCTCCTTGCCATACATGACCAAAACCGTGTTGGCGAATTTCTTCTGCATACCACCAAACGACTTATAGTGGCAATCAAGAACTGCAATAGCTGGCAAATTAAACGCCCATGCGTTTTCTTGAAGTCGTTTTAGAAACTTGTAATTTACGCCATCCAGAATAGTCTTCTTTCTCCTGAAACATTGTCGTATGTCATAATTCGTTTGAAAAACTTATAAATTCGTCTAGACAATTGTTTTGTGATGCCCAAAACTTATTTTCAGGTTAAAATTCTGCGATTACAAAATAAGTTCTTTTGTATATTGAACCACAGAAAATAAATTTTTTTGTGGCAAAAGTGTAGTTGAATTCAACTAAGGATGTCCAACGAATTTCTGATTCGAATGCACTGACAAAAAGTTTGTGTTTACAAAAAATTATTATGATTTTACTACCTAAAACTTTGGAAGGGGACAGTTCACAAAATATTTTGCAATTGTGACATACATATTTTTTTGGCATTTGTGTTATAATAATTTCGTGAAAGTTTTTGTAGTTTCATACATGAGAATATTTTAGAACAGCATATGGAAATGAAATGTAATTTTATTTAGCGTAAATTTGATATCAGAAACTGAACGATATTTTTGTTTAATTTAAACATCGTTCGAAGTAATGAGAATTTAAATTTTGATATACCTCTATTTTGGTGTCAACCAATTGTTAATGATAAAGTATACTTACATTTGGGTTCATCTTTTTGGTAGCAACTAAATGCACAGTTACTTATTATTTGAAATGAAAATATTAAAAACATTTCGTATGCTATTTAAATATTGTTATTAACTATAACGACATTAAGCTCAATTGAATAAGTGTCGATTTCATTCATGATAAACTAATACTTAGATTAGGCAATTGAAATTGTTGAATCAATCATTTCCTAGCCTAATTGTTTTAATTTCGATGCTCCAAGCATTGTCTTTAGATATGTAAAAAGCATTATTATGCTGGGAAAATTCAATTTTGTCCAGTTAAACTTCTAACAATGGGCGAGGAAGAGAAAGGACCATATAACCACTTTGTGTATAGCCTTGGTTGTTTCAAAAAATTTCGTTATGAAAGGGGTTTTAAATAAATTAGAAATTCATTTAAACTAGAAATTAATCATATCACCCTCAAAGCATTATAAAAATTCTACATTTAAATAGTACGTGTTATGCTTCACAAGATACATCTTATTAGCACGTGTACAATTTTTATGTAATATAAATTCTCTGTATACATGTTTGAACAAGATTTCTTCCTGATCAGTGAAATAGAGATGAATCTCCACAAAATGAGGCCGAAATTCTAGTGTAAATTTGTAATTTGTAGATGCACCTAGCAAGGGTATGCAAGAGTATAATGCAAAGAAAGTGAGTGTATATTATAAACATATTAGAATAAACATTGCCTAACAGTTCTATAATTATTTAAAATGTGAGGACTGTATGGACTTTAACGACTGTATCAATTTTAGTCAGTGATAAATTATGAGCAGTATTACGTCTCTTTGTCGCGAGCGAGGACTTGACCGGAATTACAAAGCTTCTAAAAGTCGACGAAACTTTCTACATGCTCTTTGCAGTTTTACGTTGGGGAAATTTTCAGCTCCTGTGTCCAACAAAATAAAAAAATGGGTTTCCATGCCCCCTCCCCCCTTGCCAACTTTTCTAAAACCTATACATATGTCAGGAAATACATCGATATCTTGCAATTGAAAAACAGTTATGTTAACACACTAAAAAAAAAATATTTTGTAGAGAAGTGTTGAAATACAGGCGAGTTGGTTATTCGTAATCAGAATTCAGAATACAAGACTTTGTTTTTTGCATTTCTTTTATTTGGCATGGTGTATTAATTTCGCCGCTTTTATGCCGGCAGGCTAGTCGGGACGGGGCTTACACGATGAACTAACTTTGCGATTAAATCTAATCATGGCACATAAATCCGTGGATAAAGGGATCTGGAATGCAATGTCGCGCTGTGAAGATAAACACATAGTCGACCTTGATCACAAGGGTCGCCATGTAAATTGTCTGACACTCGAATGATGAATGTCTCAGTTTCAGATAAGAAGACAGCTGCAGTTGAATCAGGTAATATTAAGAGAGTGTGAAGGTTTTTGACTGAACTGGCTGGTACTCTGTGGATTACCCGTGGAGGGACAATGTACGACTACTTGTTCTTAGAGTTCGGTTTATAGAGGCGTGAGGTAACATTTCGGAGACGGATTCATCGTAATTAACAGGCCACCATTTGCAATTACTTTTTTTTTTGTGAAGCTTATACTATTTTGTAATGATAATAATAAGTTCCCATACGACATTAAGGATTAAAGTATTTATTATATTATGTATTTGAATAACTGGTTTTCAGTTTTATTATAGTTAATATTGCCGTTTTACCCAAGTTCAAAGTTTTATATTTTAATTAATTAATGAATTTTAATATTGCAATGATGAGAGTGTTTCGATATCGAAAAGCGTACCTCACTCGCATATGGGACGTCAAGAATTCCACTTGAACTTTTCACAAGGCATTTTCTGTTCTCTTTACAGACACTGCCAAAACAGTTTCTTGCCGACTGCCTATTCATTACCTAATAGGTCAAGATTGTATGAAGATTCTGGGTATATAAAACTTTTGGTTAAGGAATACATTTTTTCATTTATATAAATTAACAAAGAATTTACGAATAATAGTTATTATTACCAAACTAGCACTCTTTCCTTTCAAAAATGCCTACTTATTTACTTAACTATGATTCTTTAGTTTAATTAAATTTCACTCCCTATGCAGATTTATGATAGTTTATCTTTTATTAGCGTATGTTTATTTTCTACATATCATATAGAATTGGTGTGTTATTCTGAGTGAATAATACTTACATTTCATCTGTTGTTATGCGTTAAAGTGGCATGTAGTCCTGTTGGCATTGTAATAGCGCGTTGTGGTCTTTTGGACTGTATGGTAGACACTTACATCTTCCCCTCAAGTAATTAAGTATTTCTTTTGATTACTTTTCAGAATTTTATGTCCTAACTTGATTAAAAAACTATTTATTTTTGTATTAATTTTCAGTTCTTAATATTAAGAATAACTCCCAGGCAAGTACGTATACTGTTATTTTGTGCAGAAAATGACAGATTTAATAATTTTCTTCTGACAAAACTAAAGTTACCAAATAACTAGCCAATGTTGGCATGTGTCCGTCACACTACTCTATTTTCAATCATTCGCGAGAAACTGATTAGTTGCTGTGTAAACGTAATCGCACGATATATAAGTAAATTATACTTATACTTAGGATTTTATTTATGCTTTGGGATAATACATACTTATAAATCAACAAACCAAAATCTCAGTTATTAAAAGTTGATGCCCAAAAATTTATGAAATGTGTAATTTTAATATTTGGGGATAATTGTAACTACAATACACTGAAATAATTATAGTTATAAAAATTTCATGCAAGCTTAAACTAGTGTAACCCATCAGTAGTTAGAAAATGTGGGTTCAGCATCACGGCTGTGGCTGGGGGAGCAGGGAGCCAGAAGCTTGGTAATAAAACAGTAAACATCATGCTCTTGCAATCCACTTATAAGGTGGCCATTTTGTAAGCCAGTATGAAAACCACCTGCTCTTCCATTTCTCTTCAACGGCAGCCATTTTTTTTTCAAAATTTTCCAAAAAAAATTTCAAAATTTTTTCTTAGCAATTTTTTCTTACAAAATTGCCACCATAGAAGTGGAATGCAAGAGCATGATGTTTACGGTTTTCTTACCAAGCTTCTGGCTCCCTGCTCCCCTAGACACAGCCGTGACGCTGAACCCCCATTTTCTAAACTCCCATACAAATAAGTTTATGCCTTGTGACTTCAAACAGACACCACTTGGTTTCCGAGACACATCATGTTAAAACGCACATAATTAAAATACATGTCAACCTTTTATTTGAAAACTTTTCCTATAATTTTGGACATTTTTACTAATCATCTTAGTTTGTGAGTTCTTTAGTGTCAACTGATGGAGCAATATTGTAAGTCTTGCAATATTGCTGCTTCAGTTGTGTGAGTCATGATTTATTATCCAACGCGTCTTCACATTATTGGTTTATGACAATATGTAATACAGATTTTGGGTAACATTATAGAGAGTANTTGCAATATTGCTGCTTCAGTTGTGTGAGTCATGATTTATTATCCAACGCGTCTTCACATTATTGGTTTATGACAAAATGTAATACAGATTTTGGGTAACATTATAGAGAGTAAAAAAAAAACATATTATTTTATACAGCTCTAGTAGTTTCCAATTCCAAAATTCATATAGAAAGTGCACATCAAGCTCTGATGTTACGTGCAGAGGCAAATATTTCGAAATGAGCGTCCTCTAAAAGGCATCTGCCGTGAGTAATTTTTTAATACAAAGATAAAAAAAAGCTGCTGTGCAGTTAAGGTTAATATCGCTATATCATGCAATAGTCTGAACATATGCAAGATAATGGTAGGCTAATTCTGTCTGGCTGATGTGGACATAAAACGTTATATGTATGTTTAATTGTTGTGTATGTTTAATAGAAAAGTACGGCACTAAATCAGGATCATTAAAACGCGCCGGAGTGGCAATGACGGACCGAAGAAAAAAAACTGAGCAGAAGAACAAAATCAGGAAACAGTTGTGTGGTGATGTTTGCGGCTTATAGGGTTCCTATTTTCTGAACAGCTTAAAACCGGCTGGGGTACTATATTTTGATAGGACTCGCGCATTAGTAATGTGGAGGAGGCCCCGTGGAGTATTTATACATTCTCCTCTCTTTCCTCACTGTCGTTCATAACATTGTCCCTATATGCAGTGCACTTCACAACGTAGAACATGGAGGTCATTCAGGGAATTCTGTCACGTGACAAGCTCAGAGAAATGCTGATTAGTGAACAAGATGCTATCTACCGGCAGGTAAATATAATGAAATCAGTGCTTGAAACAGTAGCAGAAATCACAATTAACATTTACCAATGCAATTCAGTAATAATAAATCGAATTGCATATATTTAATAGGAGCATTCTTCACTGAATCAAGGGGCCACAGTGGCTGAGCGGTTAGACTGCTCGCCTCCCACCAAGGCGAACCGGGTTAAATCCCCGGCCGGCTTACACCGGATTTTTGCAAGTGAGAATCGTGTCGGACGATTCCGCTGGTCGATGGGTTTCCTCGGGGATCTCCCGTTTCCCCCACCCTTTCATTCCAGCGCTGCTCCATCTTAATCTCACTTCACCATCATCGGCTCTCAAGACCTCGATGTTAAGAGACGCCCAGATCTCTTCCCTCACATTCACTGAATTAAGTTACTTTTAACTTATTTTGGAGAAATTCCCACTGTTTCAGTTTTCAGTTTTCAGTTAATGGAGTGTAGTAACTGCTATTTTTAAATGTATGTTATCGGTCAGTTTAGTCCCCAAGCCGCTCACTGGTTTAGTCAAAAGGCATACAATGTAGGAGAGGGGGATGCTTATGAGTATAAATTTAAACTTTTTGGACTTACCCGCTATACTGCCAAATATATACTGTGTTCTTGTACTGGCGATGTCTCTCCAATAAGGACAGCATTTTCAACATGCCGTGAGCAACCTTTGCACACAGAGATACCGAAAAATACTACATCATTTTCTCATTTAGCGTATAGCATGAGGAAATATGCTGGTATTAAACAAACAAGCAAAGAATAATATTTAAGACAAACCTTATAAAAATAATAACAATTTTTTTATAGAAAATAACACACTATTTTTTCTTAATGAAGTCCTGTATATTATGTTTTGTTATTAGGTTCGCGTTAATTTACTAGTGGAAATACTTTTTCAAGTTCCCAAACGAAAGTTTAATGTTCAAAATGAATTTACAGCAATAAATAAAGACTCTATTTAACACACAATACATTATTTATAAAACACATTTATGACAAATGAGCAAAATGTATTCACAGTGAAGCAATGCAACAACTTATTTTAAATATATTTTAAGAAATGATACATAAAGTCACAATCTTTCATTTATTCACATGGATCAACCTTTTGAGTGTTATATTTTTTTAATTCTTCTTACTAATTTGCCTATATGTCTGATAGGCTAACATCGATAAATATCTGACTTCACCTTCACAATAGTCTGTCTCACGAACGAGTGCACTTTTTGAAAGTTCTGAAGGCAGTCCTGCTCGTTTCCATGGACACAACAGTTGATGTTTACGTAAACTCACTCATCTGACTGTCAACTTGTCAAGTATGTCAACACGAAATATTTTACCATGTACGCAACGGTACAAAATACTACTTTCAGAAATGTAAAAAAAAGTGAATTTTTTTTCGTGACACGTATGATTAGAGACTACTGCTACTTCTGGCCCATCGAAATGTTCATATTTTATGGCTGGCCTTCTCTCATGCTCCCAATAGGGATTTCCAGCACCTACAACGCGTAAACGATTATTAAAACAATCACGATATGGTGTCGGATCATTCTAAAAAACCAAGTAGGTTAAACTTCCCTCCATTTGCAGCGCGAATGTCTAAAGTTACAAAATATTAAAATAATAATTACAGCAACTCACAAAGAAAAATAACAGAAAACATACCCTATGATTAAAAGTTTTTTCGAACAAAAAATTATTTTCCTTACAAACATGAGTATTTCGTGAAATCCTTCAACTTTGTAAAATAATTATGCCAGTAGCATTGCCAGGATTTTTGTTTGGAGAGGGCCCAACTTGTGAGTCGCTAGAAAATAAGTATGTACAAATAATTAAATTTAAATCAAAAGTTAAATATATTAATTTCATTAAATATTATTGTAGTGAATCAAAGCTCAGGTTTGTTGGAAAACAATATATAAAAAAACAAAAGGTTCACAATTGTTATATGTATGTGATTCCATAGGTGCGACATTTCCGTTTCCAACAAAACATGGTTACTGCTCAGCTGGAATTGGCACTACATCCCAATTGACTTTTCATCGAAAATTTAATTATAAATTGTTAACCACAGTACGAAATGTGATCCAAACGCGTTTTTAGAACCTTACAAGGGAAATAACATAGCGCGATTTATTTCACTGACTATTTAATTATTTATCCTGCTCAGATCTGACAAATTTATTTTCTGTGTATGTAGGGGAAATTATANTGCGACATTTCCGTTTCCAACAAAACATGGTTACTGCTCAGCTGGAATTGGCACTACATCCCAATTGACTTTTCATTGAAAATTTAATTATAAATTGTTAACCACAGTACGAAATGTGATCCAAACGCGTTTTTAGAACCTTACAAGGGAAATAACATAGCGCGATTTATTTCACTGACTATTTAATTATTTATCCTGCTCAGATCTGACAAATTTATTTTCTGTGTATGTAGGGGAAATTATATCTTATTCTTTCGGTAAGAGGAAGGTTTCACTTATACCATCGGCTACATAAGATCCGTTAATGTGCGCCACCACTCGTCGAAATGCTGTGACGATGTCTGCCTCATTGCTGGCAACGAACCGTGGACAACCTCGGAGACTACTTTGAAGGATATTAAACATCTAGTACATGTACGATACGTGCCCATTCACTCAAGTGTATACAGTTTGTACGAGAATATATCAATTAAACGGTGATTTCAAGCAGCCATGTTAGTCTTTGTTCCTTGCTGGACATTCCTGCATCCATACCCCATGTAATGCCACCTTTAAAACGTACAAGTCGTACACTTTCAAATGTACATAGTACATTTCCTATTTTGGGTCATTTTTGGGAGATAAACAATTATAGTTGCCATGACTTCTGAATCAGTCCTCGCGCGTGTCTGTGTGTGTGTGTATATATATATTTATTATATATATATATATATATATATATATATATATGTTTCATCGCAGGGGCATGTAAGTGGATACAGAGACAGGGCATAGAAGTATGTAAACAGAAAACATCACTATATCGTATCACAACAAGCATGTATTTCAGGGGCCCAACACTTGCAGGATGCACTTAGTAAGGTGTTGGACCACCCATAGGATGGAAACAGGTGGTGATAGAGTCGGGCATGGAGGTATACAGAGGTCGGATGTTCTCCTGAGGAAGATCCTGCCACAGCTGGCCCAACTGACCCTCCAAGTCCACCACAGCTACCGCTGGCCGAAGTTCCTGTCCAATCTGGTCCCAAACGTTCTCGATGGGCGAGAGGTCTGGGGACCTTTCTGGCCAAGGAAGCATTCTGAAATCACAAAGGCTGGCCTGCGGTGCATGGCCGAGCATTATCCTGCTGAAAAATGGGATTGCCTACTTGCATTATGAAGGGGAGCGTACAAAATCACAGAATTTACTGGACGTATCGTTGCACCATCAGGGTTCCTTCAATAACCACCAGTGGGGCGAGGTAATCGTAGGAAGTGGTACACACACACCATGACACCTCTCGTTGGGGTGATGTGCCGACATAGAATGAAGCGTGAATCACTGCGCTGGCCAGGACGTCTCCAGACTCGAATTCGGCGGTTGTCTGTATCCAGATAGAACTGTGATTCGTCGCTGAACACCACTCGTTTGCAATCTGCAAGCTGCCATGCTGCCCGTTGCCGGCAGAAGGCCACTCGTGCTCGGCGATGCTCAGGTTGTAATGGTGGACGTCATAAGGGAAGCAGCGATGACAGATTCCGTTCTGCTAGCCACCTGGATGTGGTATTGGCGGACACACAGGCGTACCCACAGTCGACTTGATATGTCTCTGGATGGTGCGCAGCGACGCCTTCGTACGATGAAATGATACTCTTTACGGGGTCGACTCAAGCCTTCTCGACGGGTATGTGAACCCTACTGTTCCCTCTGCGTCCATCACCAACTCACAGTGTAGGCAGAAGGTTCCAGGTGGTGAATTATGCACCTAAATGTACAACCTATGCCTCTAGGAGGCCGACGATGCGGCCTCACTCAAACTCATCCAGTTGGGCAAAGGATTGTCGAATGCGCCATCGTTGAGGCATGCTGCGTGTTCACTAAACTTGGCTCCGTGGCTCACACCGCTACTAAAGCCTTAGTGAAGGGGGTTACCCTGTCGGTCGCCCTCTTCATTACGCCACTGAATACTATACATACCATAAAATAATTTTATGTTGTTTATTTACGGTTTTGTTAGTGTTCATTTTACCATGACAGTTGTGTTGTCAAAATTTTGTTTTGTTTATATTTGTTTGCCACACGTTTTTATGTTATTATTTTATGTTTATTTATTTTTTAAATTTAAATTATGTATGTTACATCGGTATTTACTTGATTTAACTCTTTTAAACTTTGTTTTAGAAATATCTCTCTAACGGATTTTAATCTTTAACTTCTTGCTTTGTCTATGTATATATTATTCTTATTGTGATTTCTTTGGCGGACGATTTGAAATTTGGTATAATGTATTGAAATCATGAACTTCATTATTATGATAGAATCATTTTAATGTTTGTAGTTTCCGTTTCCTGCTAAGCCATTGCATTTTGCCTTCAGTCTTCATATTATGCGGTCCATCATAATATACGGCGATGCTGAAATAAATATTTTTTGACCTCATCATCATAATTTGTCATGTTGTTTTAAAGCCAAAAAATTAAATTTCAGTTGTTTGGCAAGGGAAAGTAAAGAAGAGTCCCTAGAGCCTAAATTTATTCTGATTTACTAATTTGAATTTTGGAGTGCTACTTCAAGACACATAGTGCATCAAAAATAGTATTCTCTACCATTGATGACATTTTGAAATTTTGGCAAGGAAATCAAAATGGCTAAGAAAATTGTTATGCAAATAAATTATGTCTATTTAAGAAGAGGTAATTTCAATGATAAAATGTAAATTTTGCCCAGTAGTCCAATGCATCTTATGTTCTACTACAGCCGGTCATGCAATCATGAATCTAAATATATACAATGTTTCAATAAATGAAAATTTGAGTTTTGTTAGTATTCTTCAGTTTAATTTACTTATACACATATGTTGTAATTATTTGTTTGTCACATGTTAATTTATAGAGTGCCACAATTACTTGAAAATTTTAATGGAATACAATTCTCCATACCACCACATTAAAGTTAAGAATCAATAATTTAACTATGGTCAGCATTTACCAGAACGTAATTTTATAGTAAAGTCCAGGTATTCTAATTAAAACTGTCCAATGTTCATTACTCTAATTCTCAAATATGTCGTACTATTTTATTACACACGTTCAGTAAAATTCAGAGTTTATTAAGAGAAGTATGTCAACTAATAACCTTACTCGCCAGTACATTTACACTTGCTAATACTTGGTTCACCACTTACATATGTGTCTTGAGTAGTTGTGTTATTTATGTTTCTTATAAGAGAAGAGATGATTGTTAATGAAGGCTCGACACTGGAAGAAGTTATAGTATGTATTCCAATTTTCCAACTTGTGATTTTTGAGAGAACATATTTAATTAGAGGGTCGTTTGGCAGTGTTATGTGCTGTGTCTTTGAATCAAGGGTACTAAGTGTCTTAAGGGTATATTGTCTGTGTAATTGTACCATGTTTTATTATGTAATTAGTGTCATGTCTCATGTTGTACGATTGTTCTCGTTAATAGTTTCCAGGAATACTTGCTATATAACTACTTATATCAAGCAGTTCAGTTCAGTTATCTTGTCCTCCATACATAAGCAGTCTATACAATACTAGTCTTCAAATCATTCTTATTTTCAAGCTAAAGAAACTAAACAACATTTTATCTAACAAAGAATAGCTTGAAAAATACAAATAAACAATTTTTTTAATGCGTTTTTTTTTCTTCTTCTGAAAAATGTACAGAGTTAATTACGGCATTACTAACTACTGATGCTACTCGCCACCTGCCATATACAAGGTGGTTTGTAGGGTGCGAGTTACCTCTCTGGCACAGACTACGGGCACCTTGGGTGTTGAATAGGGGGTAAACAATAACTTTTCTCAGTGTCTCAGTTTACGAAGTTTATATTTGGCTTAAACGAACACAAATGTACACTTGCACTGCGAGACTATTCCCTCAAGTTATGAGCCTTAAGGGCGGATTAAAGTAATTGTGCTAACTGTTTCTGACGTCGTGGGGGAACGCTAGGCGTCGGGGAAGGTCCCTTGAACGACGGATGCTGGTACTTAGCTGTATTTGCAGTTCTGGTTGTTCCGGCGGTAGGTTGAGGTCCGTTTAGCCGGGCGGCCCTTCACAGGCCCTCGGCTTCGTCTCGTTGGCATGATGGATACAGCTGCCTCGATGATGGCTCTCCACGACTGACTGCTCCGGGGTTCACTCCTCGGTGACCCCACGACACGACTGACTCTACATCACTGACTGACCCTGCCGGGGTCCACTTCCCGGCCTCGACTGATGGTCTACACGACTGACTCGACTGACTCACTCTACTGACTGACCCGACTGACTGACAGGACTGATTGACTTCGCGTTCCGGCCTGGCGCTCCTGGCAAGCCCCCACCAGATCATCGCCTCTCGGAGCGAGGATTCAACTGTCCTCTCGGTGGTGACGCCCCTTGTTGAGACCACCTATCGACTCCCGCTCTTGGTTTCTCACGACTAACTAACCTCATGTCCCGGCGTGGTGCTCCTGTCGAGCCCCCACCCTACCTCCAGCTCTGGGCCACAGGTTGCAACTGTCAACTGCCTCCATGTGTAAGGACTCCTAACTCCCCCTTGGCGAAACTGCAGCTGAACTTCATCAGCGTTTCTCCATGGGTTTCCTTGTTGGGAAGGGGGGGGGGATTCCATCAAACACAGTCAGCTCTTCTCTCGCGTCTAACTAGAGGTGCATCGGTGAAACTCTAGCTTACCTCTGCATTATTTCGGCATGTGTCCATTTTATTACGCATCTTACTCGGGGAGGGGGGATCCATGGCTATACTGCCAAACACTGTCAGTCCTTTTCTCACGTATCTCCACTATAGGTTACACCCACCTTCCAATGTATCTCATTCAGGGTGCGTTGACGATATTCTAGCTGCCATTCGCCTTTACGTGTGTCTTAACTCCCTTGTCGACGAATTGTCAGCTTAATTCGGCATTTCCCCCCCGCATGTGTAAACTGCCTGTCCGGCTCCGGACCTGCCTGGACGCACAGCACGTGTCTACTGGGGGCCCTACATTGGGGATACTGGTTTAAGATGGTGGGGGTGTGTCAGCAGTACTTCAGAATAATAACAATATACTGCACGCGACAATTCCCCCCAGCCGGTGCGACGCTGACACAACCGCGCCAAGGCATTGTCTTGCGGTAGCGCCTCTGTCATGCCTGTCTTATGAGGCTGTCTATGGGCGGCCATTCACACGCTCAGCTCTCGCTCGCTAGCGCTGCGCATCTGGCGGCCAGCAGTGGCCTACTTTCCTCTTGCTCTTCCTTCCTTCTCTTCCTCGTCCGGTCGGCCAGCTGGTCGTTGCTCAAGGTCGTGTACCTCTGCTAGTTACACAGGCATGCTTGCCTGCTAAAGGGATTTTTTTTTTAACCTGAGCTCTGCGGTAACACACTCTTCTAAAGGCATTGTTATTTACAAGGTATATTTTTTCAAACAACATCGCCGGCCGTACAAACACTTAGGAATAGAAGTCAAAACTTCTAAGTCTATTGGGTCAGTTAAAAAACTTAATTAACTTAGTTCACAGTATTTGGGGTTGGCTCAAAAGCTAGACGGACTGTCAATGTCGTGGACAGTACGTTACTGGACAAGTTTAACCTCATTTTAAACTGCATGCTGGTATGCTACATATTTGAACTCCGTAAAACAACAACTGGGTAATACACATCTCGGACTCCCTTACATTAATTACAAACACAGTTGAACCCTTGTTACACGACATGCTCTAAGTGATCCATCCAGATCACAGTAATTTTAATTTATTACGTCTTCTCTGCTTCTGCCACCCTGGTAAACCGGGGGCTTTCTTGAACAGTGGCAAACAAGTTATGGTGGCAGACGGCCAGTAATCGAGCAAGGCTGCCTGGCAGCTGTTACATGCAGTGACATGGTTTCTTTTTACTGTTACGGGAGGCTCTCAGGCAATACAAATGAAAAAAAAAACACTCTTATCTTACTAGGCTGGAAACCCTGTTCCTGAGTTCAAACTAATTTCCTGCACTCTCTACTGATTATTCGAGCGGTCTTACAGTGGGCGGAAATAAACAAACACTCACACTGGTAAAAAAAAACCCTGTATCTCTAAACTNCAGCTGTTACATGCAGTGACATGGTTTCTTTTTACTGTTACGGGAGGCTCTCAGGCAATACAAATGAAAAAAAAAAACACTCTTATCTTACTAGGCTGGAAACCCTGTTCCTGAGTTCAAACTAATTTCCTGCACTCTCTACTGATTATTCGAGCGGTCTTACAGTGGGCGGAAATAAACAAACACTCACACTGGTAAAAAAAAAACCTGTATCTCTAAAGTTACACATGGTACACAACTGGTACAAATGAACACTGCAATTCGGTTGATGGCCTATATTCTTACTTAACATTTAGTAACACAGATGCCGGTATCTGGCTGTTCGAGATTCTGGGATCATCATGCCCGCTTTTTACTAGTCGCACTTACGTTTCGGCGTCCGGTCAGGCTCCCCGCCCTGGTTCTCTCAGCGGGCGATATGAGGTAAAGAAACTTACCTCATGCCACACAGAGTATGTCACTGGGTTGGTTGGCTCGGCTCATTGAACTCGCGTGGTCTGTACCTGCGTTGTTCTCGGTAGAAGTCGGGTCCCTATCGGCCTCGGCAGGTGCGCCAAGGCTGGATTCTTCTGGCCTCGTTCCACGTCTGATTATGGGGCGCTTTGCCCCGCATTGGGAACTTGACAGCGTGCAGGGGGAGGGCTGCATCGCCATCCCTTGTTCTATTGTCCTGAGGCCATCTCCAGACTGTGGTGGGCACTTGGCCTTGTGTCGGCTGCGGTCCCCCTTTAATTCCTTGTTGCCTCTATATATGTTGGGTTCGGTTCTCCGTCGGTGCTAAATTGTAAGGGGCATCTTGGTGTTATCCCATTAGCACTGCTTGTTGCATTCCCCACTCTCTCTCACCCATCATCTTCTTTCACTTTCCCTTTCTTCTTGGCTTTCACCTACTTTCCTTTCCTCATTAACTTCCTGCCTCCATTCGCTTCCTTCTTCTCTCCCGCTCACCGGTTCCCTTTTGCTCGCCTCTCCTCTTTTACTCACTACTTCTCCTTCAGTCGCCTATCCTCTTTCGCTCTCTTCTCCTCCTTCTCTCGTCTTCTCCTCTCGCTTCTTCTCGCTCGCTCTCTCCTACTATATCACTCTCTCCCTCCCATTCCTGCGTACTTTTGGCCTAGTAAGTGGGTCTCACTGGCGCTCCGGTTACCATTATCGGCTGGCGCGGTTGCTCGGGTGTCCTTGGGATACTGACTGAGATACCGCTCTGGAGGCTGTGCAGCTTTATCGCATTTGCCCTCTATCTCCACGCCATTGTCCACCATCCAGTGGTCTAGTGGCCTACTGCTCTTTTCCTCTGGGTCGTCCCTCGTTGACAGCGCTGGGATCCCAGGAGTACTACTGGAATACACTGGGGGCTCATTACCAATAGCTGATGAACATAGGTGCTTTCCTAAGTTGTCTTGTTGCCGCTTTCTTAGTCCCCACCGTGGTGGCAAATTTCCTACTTTTCCTTCGTCGGATGGTGTAAGGGGGTGTAATTCGTCGGGCTGTCCCCTCTCTGGTTCGGCTTCTGGGTATTTATCTTAACCACCGAACCCTCGGTCAATCAGGGGCCTGTTATGGACCACCCTTGTATTTTCTTTGGAAGCATAGGAGTGGGGTTCAGGTATAGGGCATATATGGTTTCTTGCCACCTTCCGCAATTTGTCCATCTTGTCCTCCACCAAATACACATTTCCTTGTCACCCTACTACTACATAGGGCATTTCCCTTTTAGGCGCAAATCCCCCACAGAATTGGTCACTGGCTCTGATCAAAGGATGGTTGTGTAGTAATACATGACTACCATCAGGCAAGTGGCGTCCGATGGTCGCTTGTTCTGGATACTTACGCTGGATATACTGTTGTCGGTTTCTCCGAATCGCCGCTCTTCTTATTTCTTCGGGGGCGGGAAGTTCTGTAGGTTCGGTTTACTGTCACTCCCCGGGTCGTCGGAGGTTGTATCCCTCTATCTGATGGCTGGGAGAAGTTCCAATGGCATCATGATTTCAGGAAGCTGTACATCCCATTGAGTATGATTGGCGCCCATTCTTATGCACATGCTCTTTTTCAGTAGAATTGGCCTGTGGGCGGTAGGCTGGATTCGTCCAGCTTTCGCCCCCCCCCCATGCCTCGCAGGCTTTCGTCCATTTTATTCCTGTTTACTGGGATCCATTGTTGGTCAACACACATTTCGGATATCCCCATCGCGGGAAGACCTCTCGCTCCATTTGTCGGATAATTGTGGTTTCCTCCTGATTGGGTAACGGTTATGCTTCAGTCTACCTGGAAAACTGGTTTGTCATGACTAGGATGTATCTCTTTCCTCGGAATGTGCATGGGTAGGGGCCCATGATATCTGTGGCTATGTGGATCCATGGTGTTTTCGGCCGATGGGAAATGTATCGCGTCTTCGGTATTGGGTAGGCCTTGTTTTCACAACAATTCCAGTATTTGGCGATGTATTCTCTAACATACCGGCTGATTCCTTGCCATGTGTACCTGTTGGTCAGTGCCCTTAAGGTCTCGTGAAAACCCAGATGTCCTGCATGGGGGTGATCATGTTGGTGCTCGCAGATACTGGTTTGTAGCTCGTGGGGGACCCAGATTTTCCACTGATCTGTTTGCAGGGACGTTCTCGCCCAGATTATGCCATCTCTTCCCTCGTACTGGTTTGGATATATCCTCATTAACTCCTGTAACTCGGGGTCGGTCTGCTGTTGGTCTCTTAACAGATCCTTGCTTTCGTGGAACTTAATTAGCTGTAGCTCCAGGTTATCCGGCCGTGGAGGAGTTTTGGTGGAGAGGGGGACAGCATTCGCTCCCAGTCGTCGGTTCCTCTCTCCTTGTTGGGCATCTGCGGTCGGCGGGATAAGGCATCGGGCAACTCATTGGTCGAGCCCAGACAATGCTCGATTGTGAATGAAAATTCCATTAGAAATAAGACCCACGTACCCAATTTTGCCTTTTCGTTACTCAAGGTTTTTAGCCATGTAAGGGCCTTATTATCGGTTCTGAGAATGAATGGTCGGTCCTTAAGGTAATAGCGGTATTTGTGGACTGCTCAAATAACCTCCAGGCACTCCTGTTCATTACTATGGCAGTAGCATTCGGTCTCGTTTAGCATAGTACTAGCGTATGCTATAATCTGTCGCTGGTTCTGTGACTGCTTCTGGTATAGGACAGCACCCATTCCGGTTGCGCTTGAGTCGGTCTGTAAGATTAGGGGTTATTCTGGCAGAGGTCGGTAGAGCATGGTTATGTCGCAATAGCTCATCTTTTATTCTCAAAATGCCTCTTCGTGTAGGTCGGTCCACTTCCAGTGAGTTGTTTTGGGCAGGAGTTCGTTGGGGNCTTTTATTCTCAAAATGCCTCTTCGTGTAGGTCGGTCCACTTCCAGTGAGTTGTTTTGGGCAGGAGTTCGTTGGGGGAGGGGCCCATAACGGGGCCGACATCTGCTATAAAATCTCGGAGCCAATTGCATAATCCCAGACCTTAAACTCGTGGTCACAATTATTTATAAAAAGCTCCTGGTCTTCATGGGGCCTCCCTGAAAATTCGGACAGTACTATTGCCTCGGGGGCTCGGCCCGGGTTTGAAGGGTGTTCCCATTCCCCTCGTCTTTGGCATACCTTGCAATAGTATGCCATACCTCTGGTGTTATTGGCATCGTCAGACCATCCTAAACAAATACTGTAGACTGTCTGTGAACATGTAGCACATTGGGTTCGGCATGTATGTGTATTACATCCTGGGCAATTAAGTAAGTCGCAATGCGTCTGTTGCTCTCGGCAATTACGGCAGCTGTATTCTGTCCATTTTGTCAGTCATAACGTGTTGGGCATTCACTGATAACAGTATCGCGGGGGGCAACGGCTGCACAAGACTGTGTACAGTCCTGTTCCGCGACAAAGTGGAGCACTGCATTGCTCCAGTTGGTGACTCTTGCCCAGGATATCTTCCCCTCTTCTCACATTCCTCGTCCAGAGGTTATTTCGGGTTCCTTCGGCTTGTGTTCCCTCGGTTCTCGCATTACTCCACTCCTGTATTATTCTGATACATGTATCCTCCATACTATTTGCCTGCCTTCTATAGGAATCCCTAGTCTACTGGACTAGTACACTCGACTCATATCGCATTAATTGGTTACTGGGCGCCACGAGGTTTTGTTCTAGACTCCTTGAGTCTTATTCATCCTGACTAGCTTGGTAGGGGCGAAACCCCTTCCCATGGGTATAGTCTGGTTCTTGTTTTTTGCCTACACAGAATGCACTGCGCCTTACGTTGGGCACCAAAAATAACTTGGCGATGCTCGCCACCTGCAGTATACAGGATGGTTCGTAGGGTGCGAGTTACCTCTCTGGCGCAGACTACAGATGCCTAGGGGTGTTGAGTAGGGGGTTAACAATAACGTCTCTGAGTGTTTCAGTTTACGAAGTATATATTCGGCTTGAAAGAACACCATCAGTTATTCTCCCGCATCTAACTAGAGGTGCGTCAGTGAAACTCTAGCTTACCTCTGCATTACCTCGGCACATGTCTATTTTCTCACGCGTCTTTCTTGNGGGGGGGGGGGGGAGGACCCGCGGCATTACTGCCAAACACTGTCAGCCCTTTTCTCGCATATTTCCACTATAGGTGCCGCCCACCTTCCTACATATCTCATTCAGGGCGCGTCGGTGATATTCTAGCCACCGCCCGCCTTTTTCATGTGTCTTAACTCCCTCTTCAGCGAATTGCTAGCTTAACTCAGCATTTTTCCCCCGCGTGTGTCAATTGCCTGTCTGCCCTCTGGCCTTCCTGACCTCGCGACATGTGTCTGGCCGCTCGTGTCTACTGGGGGCCCTACAATGGTGATACTGGTTTAAGATGGTGGGGGGTGTGACAGTGGCGCTTCAGAATACTAACAATATGCGGCACGCGTCACTACTACAAAAAATTCAAGTTATGAAAACCAACTTTATGTATCCGTTTAAATTGAAAAGGTTCGACTGTGATAATCAGACAAACACAAACAAAACACTAAAAAAATTAGTATTTTGCAAATACAGGGTTATGTAAAATATTTAACAAATTCCTTGAATATGATATTTTTTCTGTTAATGTGTACGATTTTTGATTGGAATAAGAGTTCTTTAATCAGATGTTGACATATTTTCTTTTCAGGATTTAGACGAATGATTTTTTAATGTATTTGTGTTCTAATAATGCAGGCATGATTATCATTACGAGAGCGTCAGTAAGCGACTTTGTGAAGGTTTTTCAGTTAAGTTATCAGTTAAAGAGGGATTAGAAAAAGTGATGACTTGGCGTAAACCTATCTGGTTTATTTAGAGTTATACGCTACTAGGTCATGACTGGTTTATTAAGAGTGTATATGTTCTAAATGCTGAAAGTGAAACTAATAGTACCAACCATATAATGAAAAAGAAGTTTTATTGAAAAAGATAAATATTTAAATTTTATAATAAAGGTAAAAAAAAACTATTCAAAATTCATTGCTAGCCAAACACGACAACATGAAAAAATGAAAATGGACATAAACTGAACGGATATCCCATTTTTAGAACGACAATGTTTCAGGTCAGAAAATTTATTTTGTTTGAACTATCTCCCCGTGTTTGTTTGCGAGTGTTCTAAGAGGTGTTTTCTTGGGTGAGTATGGATTTGACTCATCAGGAAAGATTTTTAATATTGCTCAAATCACTAAAAGTCTCACAACTTATCTACAAACAAATTTCTTTAACGGTCTCGTAAGTGCTGTTTTAGTAACTACTCTGTCTCGCTGCTACATGAACTGTGGATACAAGAGAGAACTGCGCCACAGGAAGACTTGAGGATTCTTGAAGAAAAGGCGACCTTCGAGGTCGCTTAAAGCTGTTCAAGAACCAAAATCTTTTGTCTAGATTTTGATAAAATATTAGAGTTTCGTGACAGGATATAAATAATTATTTTCATAAAAATACCCATTTATTAATAATATTACCTTCAAAATGTTTTTTTAGTAAAAAATATAAGCATTTTAACTTAGTAACAAATTTTTAAAAAGTTATTTTAATTCAAATTTGGTTACAACTTAAGTGTTTATTACAGTCGCAGGATTGGGATGGTGCAATTGATTTGAGATGTGTTACCTTGTTTCACCTGCGGCAATAACCTAATTTTTAATTATTTGAACTTAAAATTTTATTTCTGAAGTTAAAATAGAAATACTGATAAAACGCACAGGAAAATTACAAATATTATTTATGGAATTATAATTACATGAGCCATTTATAAGAAATGTAGCCCAACGAATTAATTATTTTCATTTTAAGATCTGTATGAAAAATGTATAAACTAACAATTCCATTAATTCTCTTATTGTCATGCATTTTACAGACTATTTCACATCACAACGAAAAAGGACGTAATACGCTAAAAATGTAGAAAATAATTTTAGCATCTTGAACGCCCTTAAGGCGCCGCGCCACCTTGTAACTGCGAGATTCCGCTTGCAAATATCGTGTAAGTCATGTAGGCGCGTGTCCCTAGAGCTGTCATAAAATGGTACCAAAGTTGTTAGTTAGCATTTAATTGTGATTAATACGTAATTACCGTAATCTGTGATGAATCATTTTATATACTGCAGTAATTTTTCTTCTAGTATTTGTCGTAATTAACACGCGCGTTAGCACCGTTAACGTCTGTGTTACATCTATGCCTTCTCTTCAGTCAGAGTAACCACCCTTTTGAGAAATAAGTGGACTGCGCTGGAAAAAAAAAGCAATGCTCCGGGTAGTGTAATAAACAGAAAACCCAAGGAGATCACAAATTCAGCATGCTATTAGTGATTACAACTACGAATTATTTCTGGTTTTTAGAATAATTTCAACGGTTTGGAGAAATATTTACTGTTTCGATTTTGGCGTGTGCATCGAACGTTCTTCCAGACATTTTCCTAACGAGATTTAACTGCCATGGCTGCACGTTGCGTAACAAAACGACTGCAATGCACGCGACTAGTGCCTTACACCCCTGTAACACTGTCGAATTTTCGCCTTTAAATATATTTTATAATAAAATTTGAAGACGAAATAAGACCATGAAATTTTTCTTTCCAAAATATTTTATTAAATAATCTTGAATGTGTTTGAAAATGTGTCACACTGTCAAATATTTCTTCTGGAATGATCTAATGTGAATTTTTATTTAAAAATTATTTTAAAAGTGAGATACTGCTACAGTGTTTCCATGCTTCTTTACTCAATTCAAATTTTATTTATCAGAGACGTTTTCTGCACAATGATAATTTAATGCCTCCGAGTTCTTATAATTGTGTGCAATTTTACACTTAAAATAGAATTCATGCACAGAAAGTATTCACGTAAATTTATCATCTTCATAACTTTATTTAATTCCCAGCAATTTTTCATTATGTTAAAGTTTTATGACGTCCATTTTTGTCGTGCACGATTGTAACTGGCTGAGCTCATAAAATATTTAAAAAATTTACAACAGGTAGGATTTTTAAATTTATAATGAAAACTGAAGCCATGCAACTTTTCAGACAAATATGGCGGCGTTTATGACGTTTCGATGACATCACACCCGTCCAAATTTATTTGATTAAACATATTGGGAGCAGTTTGACGGAAAAATTTGTCAGTTCTGCAGGGGCTTTAGGTCTTGAGAGTCGTTTACCCTTCTCTCCCACCCACTTTTCCTCTTCACACACATCTTACAAGGCACTGATGAAGTGAATATAGTGACATTTGCATCATGGTACAGTCGCAAGTCATCTCAAACATTTTAAACATTGCAAGTCGGGTGATTTCACCCAAGTTGAGGGACTTGCTGAATTTCGAGCTAATTTTGACTACTTATGACCGATGACGCACACTATAATATTGAAAAGGGTATAATAAAGTCACGATCATCTCTCAGGCCTTGCACTTGAAAGTGGGGTAAATAAAACTGTACGGCTGTTCAGAGAATATAGTCGATACTAGACGAAAACGCGCAGCAGGGAAGACAACGTTATCATAAGAAAAAATCTTTATGTGTTTACTCAACATCCATAAACTCAACTTTGGTGTTACAACGATCACCCAGTAAGTCGACATACAAAGTTTACGCTGCTAGCCAAAATTTGTATTAAATGAAATTAAGTTCCCTGTAATGTTTTACGCATTATGTTTAACTATCTGTCAATATTGTAGCAACAAACGTACTTAAGTCACTTCATTGTAAAAAATCTTGTATTTTTTACTGAGAAATTGTTTGTAATTTTACAAATGGTTTAAATAATATAAAAATTTATCTTGCAAAACTACAAACTACTCGCTTGTAAACCGCAAGGGCCTTATTTGTAATAGGCTTCAAGAAATATTTGTACTATACTGACCCGTATCCACGTGCTTCAGCAAAATGGCGGACATTAAAAACTTAAAACCGTATAAAGCAGTTTGTTCAAAAACCATGGGTGATAAAAAGTGTAGTTGCGTGCAAAAATAAATGTTTTGCGAGATTGAATAACGCAAAACGCTTAAAACCACTCAAGTAATCATAACAAAACGACAATTTCAATAAAACAACTGTATTAATCATTAACTGTTAATGTTTCCTAGCTATACAGAGCTCTTAAAATGAAATNTTTTATCTTGCAAAACTACAAACTACTCGCTTGTAAACCGCAAGGGCCTTATTTGTAATAGGCTTCAAGAAATATTTGTACTATACTGACCCGTATCCACGTGCTTCAGCAAAATGGCGGACATTAAAAACTTAAAACCGTATATAGCAGTTTGTGCAAAAACCATGGGTGATAAAAAGTGTAGTTGCGTGCAAAAATAAATGTTTTGCGAGATTGAATAACGCAAAACGCTTAAAACCACTCAAGTAATCATAACAAAAGACAATTTCAATAAAACAACTGTATTAATCATTAACTGTTAATGTTTCCTAGCTATACAGAGCTCTTAAAATGAAATAAATATTCTTCTTAATGTATTTTTCTAAACCAAGTAACTTCCTTAACATTTTGTAGGTACTTGCAGGTATATTTACTACAAAAAGAAGTTTTATGTTCGTAAGTTAAGTTTGTCTTGTGGTTAAGGGTGTGGGCAAATAATACAACAGGTGTGGGTTTCAGTCCGCATGCTGACAGAGTGTAACAATTTTTATATATTATATTTTGAAAAAAATTGCTTACTTATTTTCCTTTATTAATTTATCACATATGATTTATAGAAGAAAAAAATAATTAAATGTACACTTCTCAATTACGTAAGTTGTAATACTAGGCTGTCATTTGTAATATTACAAAATGGTATTTTGTAGATTTTACAAGGACACTGTTTGTAGTTTTACAAAGCATTTTCTTGGCGACTGGGTTTCCAAGGATATTTAATGTAAAAGCACAAAAAATTTTTTAGAGTGTACGACGTAAATATTTTAACTGTCAAAGATTTTCCAGTCGCACGTGGCCTAAATAATTAAAGATTTTTACATTATTAAAATCGCTTTAATATTATTACAAATTTCAAAATCTTAATTAAATTCAAATGACAAACATATATAAAATTTTCTTTTGTATGTCATATACTTTTTTTTGATTCTCACTACAGCACGTTTAGTTTATTAATGATGAAGTTAATTTTATTATGCGATGCACTCTTCGTCATATTTTAAAATTAATTTAGACTGTTCAGTCTGTTTTTCTGTGTTTATTTTGGTTTTGTGTTGCCTATTAATGTAATTGTTAATGATTACTGATAACCTCCCTTTTGACTATCTACGAAGAGTCCTTGCTAATATGGGCAGAATTCTATAAGTTGAACATAGGGAATTATTGCAGTTGGATCACGGTCTGGAAGACTTGATCAGGTTCTACTTATTGTCAATTATGTATCCTTCCACCATGGACCTAATGACTTGTGTTCGTCCGTCGATAATGAAACTGTGAAGTTATCAGAAATACGAATACGTTATTATTAAGCCAGCAGTCACCCTTCTGTTTCTAAAACAAAAATAAACCAATTCCAAAAGCCAATTATTTTTAAATCTACATTTTTGATAAGGTATTAAAACAGAACTACCTTTCATAGCTCGCCGCCAAAATTACTCGCTAAGCATAGCTACGGACAACTATTTTTAAGTCTGATTTCGAAAGTAACAAGTAAACCAGAACCGGCTATAAAAAAGTTTGCTCGTCTTTTCATGGAGTTCAAATAACAATACAATACAATTATTTTTCTTATAACTTATTACCTTTGCTCCACTGGAGGATTCAATCCCATTCTCTCCCCGATACCATGCCTAGATTTCGGATTTATTTTCCCAGAATACTAATTGCTTCTTCTCTGGTTTATAAAACGTGCTGTTGCCTAACTATGTGTTTTATACAGTGACCATAAATTAGAAATTTTTTAATAGTGTTACTGAATTTTCAAGATGTTGCAGTTAATACCTGGAACGTAATATACGAAAAAATTAATTAAAACACAAATACCACACAGCTTCAGCCGTTTTCCCGGAAATTTCAAGCTGATATACGCACATTCTTCACAAATGCGAACAGCGTAAATTTTAAATGCTGATTCTTTTATGAAGAGATAATATGATAACGAGATGGTGTATTACTTCTGAGAATAACATTTGTTGAATTAATGCAACAACTTTATTTAATATAGTGGCCGCTGGTAAAAAGAGAAACACAAAAAGAAACAGGGGTAATGAAAAAATTGAACACCTTTAATGGAATATCTGTGTTCGATCAATCGTTTCTTGGAACAGTTCACTCTGTTACAGGAGCGCACTCACGGGGGAAAAAGGTGAAAGGGGAGGGGGAAGGCTTTGTGGTCTCTAGCCTCTCCCATAAATAGTATGAAATTAGAAATTAAATTCAATTTATTCATCTATGTAAAGGCTGTTCACGGTAAAATCAGCACTTTTGAAAGCTCTACTTTAAATATACTTGTATGCACACTGTGTATTATTCCGCCATATATGAAATTAACATTACCATGAGCCTGGTCACTTTATTCATGCATCAGTCAAGTGAAACTGTGTAATTATTAGGAAAGTAAATACTTATGCAAATTTTCTAATTCTTACGCTGATATGCATTAAAAAACCTAAAGCAAAATATATCATTTCAATACTCACACAAATTTACCTAACATTTTAAATTCAACGTTAAAGCACAGGACTAATTTCCCTCCGTAGTTACCAACTTTACTGGGGCCATGCCAACCAGTTATAATAGACGCAGGTAGGGGCCGTGACATTTTCCAAGTTTGATTTCAAAACTGCTCACTTTACCGCGAACAACTTATAACATATGTTATCAATCCCATGTCAATATTACTCAAGAGGAAAATTAAATTTTTAACTATTAAGGATGAGTGTTGCAGGAGTATCGAGTGACTAATGCCTGTCACACAATATCGTGAAACGTGATAGCGCATGAGTAATCTCCGATTCAGAAATCCGAATGCCAATCACGGCTTTCAAGATCGCGCTTTTAAGAACAGCCTATATCTCCTCACCATCATCCGAATGACACTCCCACCCTTTTTTCCCCTCAAATGCGCAAATAAGTTAAATGTGTGCTACAGGAACATGCCGGCTGGGAATGAACATTACTAAAAGACTTAAATACTATATACAATTTTTTACTATATATTAATATTCATAATTTTCAACATCAGACACTCATGCATATGCGTGTAGCTTTTTATAGTAATTGAATAATTATTTCATTACGTTTACAATTTATTTCTGCAATCATGAGTTTGCCTGGACTATACATACAACAGAATCCAAATGGAAATAGGCTGTATTATCATGACATACATTTTTATTCAATCTAAGCGCCTCCCAGCTTCAAATTCTGGACGCACCCTTTCTCTGTTACACTTTAACTTCTGCAATACTAGTAGGCTACGTGGTAAGCGATACCTATTAATATTAATAATATATAAAACTCGACTATGGTTTTGTATCAAAAGATGAATAAAATTGTTATTAATAAACGTTGTTGCGATATGTGAACAACGGGACTGTGTGTTACAACTGCGACGAATCGAGCCACTCCACTGTCTGCCGACGGCTGTGCTTAACGACGCGCCCTGGGCGCTATCTCGCGGCACTTCGTTGCACCGCTTCGCTGCACGCCTCCTCAAGCGAGTACTGAGCCGCAGCCCTTTACCCGATGCCTTAAGCCTCTGTCACAAGGTAAAATTTTCCTGTCAAATTGCTTCCAATAAGTTTGGTTAAATAAAGTTCGACAGTTGCAACGTCACCGAAACGTCACATTTGTCTGAAAAAGTGAGTGAAGAGGTTTGGGCGCAGAGAGGTCTTGAGAGCCGTTTGAGGTGTGTATGGAGCAGCGGCGGAATAATAGGGTGGGGGAAACGGGAGATCCCCGAGAAAACCTTCTGACCAGCGGCAGCGTTCGGCACGATTCTCACTTGCAAAAATCCGGTGTAAACCGGCCGGGGATTGAACCCGGTTTGCCTTGGTGGGAGGCGAGAAGTCTTACCGCTTAGTCACCGTGGTTTCTTGTCTGAAAAAGTTTTAAGGTTCCAGTTTCCATCAAACATTTTTTTGATGTTTGACTTGCTGAGCCAATCATAATAAAGCACGACAAAAAATGGCTGTTTCCGACTTCACGAAAATTCAAAATAATGAAGATTAGCTGGAAATGAAATAAGTTTATGAAGATAATTAACTTACATTCAAGCTGTCTGAGCATAAATGCTATTTTATTGCACATTATATTTAGAACTCAGATACATCAATTTTCATTGTGTATGAAACATGTGTGATCAATAAAATTTGAATTAAGTACAGAAGTGCAAATAAATCCAAACATTTTTTTACATTTATTTCTACAATGGACTGTATGGAAACACAACATCAGTATCTCCCGTTGAAAAGAATTTTTAAATAAAAATTCATGTTATATCCTTTCAGTAAAAAAAAAAAAAAAAAAAAAAATGGGTGACACACTTTTAATCAGTTCAATGAAGATTTTTTAACAAAAATTGCTGGAAGGAAAAATTTGGTGACCGTATTTCGTCTTCAAATTCTATTGTCACATATATTTGAAGGTGAAAATTTGACAGTGTAACAGGGGCTTTTAGTGCTACGCGGGCTAATCCACGCGATGACATCACGGCTGAAAGATAGAGTCTGATACAGTAAGCCCTCCTCATACAGCGCCACCTTGGCCGCGTCAACACGAATTCTGGTGGAGCTTTTCCTTTTCCCGGCGGCTCGAAATATTTTGTCTAGACACCAAATGCCCACCAGCCATGTGCCATACATTCAGAGGGAATAAAAAAATTTGGGATGTGGCGTGTCGGGAACATGGCCGTGGGTTTTTCGTGAATACGTCTATGCTAGCGGGTAGCATCTTCTTTGGAATATGATAATGAATTGAAAGTAACGAAATATATACTTGGATTTCATGGCTTAAATCGACAGATCTAAACGAGATATTTCATTTGGCACTAAAACCAGCGCGCTAGCATGTTGGAGTCGCGAGATATACTGCCTGGAAATATACACCCATGCTTAAAATTGCAGCAAGTTGCCCCGGGCCCCTACCAGTGCCTCGTGCATGCACGGCACCAACTCAGGATCATGCTCGTATCGTACTCGTATATCAAATTGAACGAGACCACAATTATTTCAATCATGTCGTTAGTTACAACGTGATAGTGTCGGAATGTATTACCCTCCTTACGTTACATCGCCGTTTTCCTTCCCGGTATAGTGAAATCCAAATGAGAAGATCATGCGCAGAAGACCAAAACGCGTCGGGCGTCCATTGCCGCTGCACGAAGCGGTGAGGTGGTTCAGTTCAATAGTGACGGAGGTCGAGAGCGGGTGGGACGAGAGCTGCTCCGTACTAGAATGATACCTGTCAATCGACTCGTTACCCTGTCCCACATGTTATGGCAAGTACTGCAGTTGGTGCTGTTGAAATGCTAGCTGCATTTTGTCACAAGCATGCCAGCTACTTCTAGGTTTACTATCTAAAAGTAAACTAGGCTTAAGGGTTGCGTAATCGCGAGTAGCACCGACGGAAGAACTAGAGTCTCAGAAAATCACCGAGCTCACATCCAGGTAGCAAGGCTTTAGATATACATCAAGGTGTGAGAAAATACAGAACACTTGAGATGATGTCTGGGAAACTACAAAAAAGCAAACGCCAATCATGTGACGGCAAATGAGCTAGAGTACGGTTTGATATAGGCTTCTCAAGGTAAAGCGAGCATTTTTGAAAGCCCTCTCATGTGAAATAATAGTCAATAACTACATTTGATTTCAGCTTTAGACGTTAACTTCCGAGTGCGGGGGAATATACAATCTGTGTTTATTACTTACACTGCAATATTTATTTTATAAGGTGGTTAGAGGTTAAAAAAAAAAAANGGAATATACAATCTGTGTTTATTACTTACACTGCAATATTTATTTTATAAGGTGGTTAGAGGTTAAAAAAAAAAAAATTGTTGAAAGGGAAAAGTAACTAGGGCCTCAAAAGTGCTCTCTTTACCGTGAATAGCCTATAGCNAAAAAAAAAAAATTGTTGAAAGGGAAAAGTAACTAGGGCCTCAAAAGTGCTCTCTTTACCGTGAATAGCCTATAGCTGTCGTGTGTACCGTAAGTTTGGTGTGAATAAGAACGAGTTGTGGATGCGTTGCAATAGGTAATACTCACTATAATTTTAAGTCAACAGTGATAAATGCTGCTCTAAGCTAGAAGGACAACGCCAAGGTGTGAATAGTAAGGCAAGACAATAACACTGTACTGCTTATTGAAAGAAGTAAGTATTTAAGTGCCTATTTTTCTGTCAAAATTAGTTGAATATTATACTGGATGATAAGATGGTTTTATTTTATTAAAAGCGTTAGCCACGAAAAAATTTATTATATTTTTATTTGTATTACCTATTGCTTAATTTGTATGTGTGACTACTTTTTGCTCAGAGAAATTTTTTTTAGATCACCTGGTTTTTGCAAATAAGCATGTCAAAATTTAAATTTTACTGTTTGTTTTTGTAATGTACAATGAAATTAAACCAAAGTATTTGCAGAAAAAAAACAAGGGCAACTGAAAGGTCTTGTATTAATTCATTTTAGGTATGTTTAACAAATTTATTTTCCAAAAAATTAGGGGCAGCCACAAATAAAAAATAATGCAAGAATATTCCTATTTTAAATAATTTTTTAAATTGTAAAACAAATTCTTGTACAATTTTATAGATGTATTGAAATAGTGCTTGGCATTTTCTTTCATTGTGAATTATCTCATTTCTATAGGTAAGATATTTTTATTATAAGTAAATTTCTAAAAAAGCAACATTTTTATTTTGACTCGTATTTATGAAAAAAAATATGCTCAATGATAATGTCTAAAATTTGAACAGTATGTGGTACAAATATAAAATAACACATTTTTTCGTGTCCAACACTCTTAATGGCAGCAGTAATTTGTTAACTAAGGGTGAAAATAAAATAGAAAAATACTTAAAACTTAACCAAACTTCTTCACAAATGCAATTTTTTCTTAATCGTTTTTATTTTTAAAATTTTGCAGTGAACTACACAGTTTCAAAACTGGTATATATAGTTTCTTTTTGTATGGTAAATTTACCACTTCTCAGTGTATCGATCGAGTGGACACACCTAAATTATTAGACATTTATGTAGACTACTGTCACGCGAGTTCCTACTGTAATATCTTCGAAACCTAAAGAAACGGATTCCAGGATTCCATTAGTCAGTAATTGTAATATTGAGTTTGTAACAATGAATTTAGTCAAGAAATAACTTATTCTAATATACTGTTTACTGTAACTGCTCCAGTGCTTAAGTAAAAATGTGTGCAGTTAAACTCAACGGCTGTTTTTCAGCAACGATTAGTTTCAAAAGTGTTCAATTCATTTTAAATCAGCTATTAAATTTTCTCAGAACGTGTTTTACTTAAAAGATCATATTTTATATATAATTTTTAATAATGTAAAAATAAAGTTTACACTCGGCGGTTTTAAAAAGAGCGAGAACAGTGCAAATCTCTTTACGGGAAATATTGCCCCGTACGCAGCGTTAATTTTCTCGCGTCCGAATTAAAACTGTCAATCGTAGAACCAATTAACGGCCTTTTCTTTTTCCTTAGCTTTCGCTAGATGCGGTTTTGAAGCACTTTTCTCTGTTTTCTCCTCGTCGTTAATAAAACTTGTCAAGAGTCCTAAACTTTCATTGTACTTATCCACGGGAGTAGNTTCTCTGTTTTCTCCTCGTCGTTAATAAAACTTGTCAAGAGTCCTAAACTTTCATTGTACTTATCCACGGGAGTATAATGAAATAGGGAAGTCTCAGGCAAAGGGATCGGAGCTCGGAGCTGTTTAAGCTCTATCATTCCGGTCGGATGGCGGTCATCTTGTCCGCCAAAAAATTGAAGAAATTCAAAAAACCCAAACCCCTCCCCCTTAAAAAAATTAAGTTACTAAAAAATTTTAAAAATAAAATAAATTTTTTTTAAAAGATGTAAATATAGGAGGTTCGGGGTTCGATGAATCGACTAAGCTCCCGACAAGACCGGTCCTTGTCAGGTCAACCAGNTTCTCTGTTTTCTCCTCGTCGTTAATAAAACTTGTCAAGAGTCCTAAACTTTCATTGTACTTATCCACGGGAGTAGAATGAAATAGGGAAGTCTCAGGCAAAGGGATCGGAGCTCGGAGCTGTTTAAGCTCTATCATTCCGGTCGGATGGCGGTCATCTTGTCCGCCAAAAAATTGAAGAAATTCAAAAAACCCAAACCCCTCCCCCTTAAAAAAATTAAGTTACTAAAAAATTTGAAAAATAAAATAAATTTTTTTTTAAAATATGTAAATATAGGAGGTTCGGGGTTCGATGAATCGACTAAGCTCCCGACAAGACCGGTCCTTGTCAGGTCAACCAGNATGTAAATATAGGAGGTTCGGGGTTCGATGAATCGACTAAGCTCCCGACAAGACCGGTCCTTGTCAGGTCAACCAGTGACCATCTCGTCAGCCATATCAGATGTTGATGACCTTGACCTTCAACCTTAACATTGGATGACCTTAAAACCAAAGAATTCTAAAAAATCCCAAAAAATTTTAAATCGAAAAAACTTTAAAAACCATAGGAAAAAAATACATCGATGACACCGAACACCATGTTGGATGCCAGTGACAATAACTCCAATGACCTTGAAAACAAACACATAAAAAATTGGTCAAAAATTGAATATATTCATAAATGCCGG
The DNA here is from genome assembly GCA_002778355.1 of Clitarchus hookeri. NCBI lineage: Eukaryota > Metazoa > Arthropoda > Insecta > Phasmatodea > Phasmatidae > Clitarchus > Clitarchus hookeri. The sequence continues at coordinate 146,244 of NQII01003962.1, forward strand.
CTAGCATATTATGTTACTGACTACGAACCCAATGTTGAATATAGATTACCTTGACCTATCAAAAAATTCCCAAAATTGTATTAAAAATTCCTTAAAATATTTATAATAACTGTTTAAAAATTATTTAAATAATTAAAAATTGCACTTAAAATGTATTTTTTATAAAAAATGAAAATAAAGAATGTTTTGGTTAAGAGGGGATGGGGAACTGGAACCGACCAGCCACCATGTTATGACATCACCCAACCACCATGTTAAATATAATTGACCTTAACCTTGACCTATGACCTTGACCCTATGTAAACGACCTTTAATGACTGTAAACCCCCAAAATAAAAAAAAAATTACAAATTATAAACACTATTTAAGAAATTTATTTAAAAGACTTCCATTTCCCGAGGTTCCCTCAGAACCATGTCCAACAGACGACTGACCCTCACCAATGTTTCTCATTGGTTGATTACTTGTGTTCGCTTCGCCTCCCAATAGTGTTTTTATTGGTTGATTACTCACGCTCGTTAGACCCGCACAGCAATGTTTCTCATTGTATTAACAATCCCCACCCCCACCCTATCACCATTGATCATTATGTAGAATGCATTCTAGCCGCCATATTGGTTTTTTTAGTTTGTCATTTGTTTATATTTTCAACACCTACGTGGCATTGATGACTCCGAAAACATGTTAGATCTGGGTGATCTTCACATTGACATCACATCTGTGATATTGCCCCCATGCCCATTACCTTGGATAACCTTGAACCCAAAAATAAATTCTAATAACTCTTATTAAATCAAAGAAATTGCAGAAAAAAAAATGAAAACTCTTTTTATTAATCATTCGATCGATCTCGCAATTTTTCCATGAATCAGTACTGCAATCAGCACCACAATATGCACCGTAATCAGCACCACAATCAGTACCGCAATCAGCAATACACACCAAGCACACCAATCCATTACAATCCACACATAAATCAACCCACCAATTCAAAACAATCCACTTGAAATTCAATTTAAGCTATTATTTTTAAACACCTATAAAGTTAAATTTATCGACAAATAAGAGCAGGATGCAACTTTTAGTTTATTCGTGGTTTCTTCAAACCTTTTAAATCAAACTTGTTAAAAATAACCCAATGCGTGACATATTTGTTTGTTTCCTAAATTTTCCGTTGATGCTATTCCCCACCTGTGGCCTACTTGGTGGTTCATAGGGTTGGAGTTAATTCCCCCAGGCACACACTAAAAGGTGCATTGAAGGTTGAGGGTATATCACACAATGACTTCATCTCGAATTCTTAGTTTGGAACAGGTTTATTGAACGGGAATTTTCATATACATTCCCGGCACTGTTGCGAGAATTTACACATACATTAACGTCCTGCGAGTTCAAGGCCTGAAGGGCTGGTTACAATATTCTGGTTACGTTTCTGACGCTGTAGCCCGTAATCCACAGTCCTGTCCAGGGACTCACTGCTGCCCCAATGAATACTGCATATGTTGCATGGTAGTTGTTCTGGCAGTTGATGGGTCTGGTGAGCTGGATGGCCCTGTAACAGGCCCTCTGTGGTTGGCTTGTTGTACGCAGCTGGCTTCCTCTCGACGTGGCGCCCCTCGGTTGGGCTCACCACTCGCTCCCATTCTCGGCGTAGGGTAGTAACTGACTGCTGACTACCCTGCCACGTCCCGGCGAGGAGCCCTGTGGGCCCCACCTGNTGGGCTCACCACTCGCTCCCATTCTCGGCGTAGGGTAGTAACTGACTGCTGACTACCCTGCCACGTCCCGGCGAGGAGCCCTGTGGGCCCCACCTGTCCTTCGCGGCTACGGGCTGCACTGGACAATCCCACTAGCTCGACATGGCACTTCTCGGTGAAGTTCACCACTCGACTCCACCTTCTCGGTGCATTACAACCCACTGACTGGAAACTGACTGACTTATGCGGTAACTGGCTGGCTAACTCGCGTCCCGACGTGGTGAAACTACACATCCGATGTGACTCTGGTAACTGTCTCTGAATCGGCCCTGCATCTCGCGTTTTGCATCTCGCATCACGATTTGGCTGACCCGTTAATGTCGCGACTGACTACCTTCCTGCCTATTCCAGGGTTGCAGTACTGCTCCCGCTACTTGCTGCTCGTTACTTCGACTGACGGACGTGGCTGACCTCTCTCTGCGCGATACTGATGNTGTGACTCTGGTAACTGTCTCTGAATCGGCCCTGCGTCTCGCGTTTTGCATCTCGCATCACGATTTGGCTGACCCGTTAATGTCGCGACTGACTACCTTCCTGCCCATTCCAGGGTTGCAGTACTACTCCCGCTACTTGCTGCTCGTTACTTCGACTGACGGACGTGGCTGACCTCTCTCTGCGCGATACTGATGAACTGATGTACTGATGTACTGTTGTGGTCGGGGGTCCGATCTCCCCCGGCCGCTCTCTGCGTGACTGATTTGCAACTGTCCACTGATACCGAACTAACCCTTCTGCGCGGCGATATTCAACTGATCTGCTCTCTGTGCTGTAACCTTCTGACTGTGCCTACCTCCCCCAAAGAGGCTTATATCCTTTCTGGCCTCCCTCCATAAGTTTCGGCACATGTCTATCTTGTTGGGCGAGGGAGTAGGTGGTGTCCTTTCAAGGCTTGCCAGCTTATTTCTTCCGCAGTGTGTGTCCACTTTGTCCCGTGGTTAGCTAGAGATAGTGGGGGAGGGGGGGTGTTCCGGCACCTTTTTCCATCTTGTCAGCTATTTCTTCCGCGGTGCGTGTTTTCTGACTTCAGGCAAAATACACCTGACTATCTCGTGATTTTCTGGCTTTCACAAATTTTACTTGGCTTTGGTAGAAGGGGGGAGAGGAGGGTGGGAGGAGGCCTGCACGGCAGTGACACGTGTAAAAGGCCTGCATGCGTGTCTTCCTCTGCTTGACCTTTCTCTACGGCGATTACAATTGACACGTGTCTCTCAACACTGGTTTAAGCTCTGGGGTGGAAGGGGGGTGGTGACAGCGCCACTCTAAATAATACTATTAATTACGCCACGCATCACCGTGTATCACAAGCGTTTTATACTTGTGATAAGATAGAAATGTCTGGTTTTTGGTTTAATAGAATGTTTACTTATATTACATATATAAATTATAATATTTAATTGATAATTAATATAAATAAAAGCAGTGCGAAGATAGGCGTGTTGGTTATACCCAGTAAGAAATTGTTCTTATGCAGAATGTTATTAAATTGTGTGCTCACGAATGCGGTGTGTTGTCCCTTTGGTGTAATTTTCTAGACTAGATTAATCTTTATTTGCATGGGATGGAGTAGAATCCTTGGAAGTAGAACTTCAGCAGGGCTTCAGAAAAGTTGGAAATAACCATGAATGGACTATATATTAAATATAAATTGTTAAAAATATTGTGAAATACTAAATAAGAAAGAGCTATGGAGCGGCCAGAACCTCACTCTGCCCACCTTAATGGCCACCCTCAAATATATGTGCGTTTCATTTTCAGAGGCACGTTTAGGCGTATTTTAGTGCGTAAAATTGACGTGTGATGGTTAAGAGGGTAGGAATTGCGCTGTTCACACTCTGAGAGGATAATCCCCCGGGGAAGCCCTGCCGTATAAGGACATGCGGGGGAAGAACCGAAGCGAGAGGAAAACAGGGAAAGTCCCGAAAAATAGCTGATGCAGTCCTCTACGAAGGAATCAGCGTAACCCCCGCCGAGATTACTGCCGACACAGCTTACAGGAACCCCCGGGATGCTTGCTGCACCCCTCCCTCCATCTTAGTTTGAGCGCGCGAAGAGCTGACGAGACACGAAATCCTACCCAAAAAAACCAAGGGGGAATTCCCGAATTCTTTCGCTTCAAACTGCTGACAGCCAATTTGAATATATCGGGAGGTGGGTTAAATTCGGGAGCAGCCCAGGCGAGCGGTGATTCAGTTGTGAGCAGTCAGTGGTGGTCCAGCAGTCGTGATCAGTCGAAGATGAGGAGTTGTTCGGCAGCCACAATGCGAGACAGAGAAGGCAGTTAGGCGAGAGGCGGTCGTATCACCGGGCCGTAGTTCAGGCCCAGCACACAATGTCAGTTGTAATCAGTTGTTCAAAGTCAGTTGTTTGGGAGCAATTATCGCCAGCCGAGACTGGAGTTGTTCGGCGGTACAGCCACAAGACGAGATAGATGCAGCCGAAACGGTAGGTGAATCAGACACGGGAGTAATCAGTCGTGTGACGAGAACAGTGCCGAGAATATGAGTAAATTCCCGGAAACGAGTGGCAGCCCCATTCCGAGAGGTGCCATGCCCCGAGAGACATAGTCGTGCGCCGGATGGCGAAGCCAGTCAGTCAGTGAGTCAATAGTAACGTCACCGAGGAGAGAATCCAGGAACAGCCGAAACTTCATGTGTAAATTCCCGAGACAAACCCAGTAAAAGTACAGAGAACTTATGATTTCATTTCCAAAAACTTAGTGGCAGTTTCCTTGGTGAGGAATGCAGAAACGCGGCCCGGAAGCAGGACGAGGAGGACGCACTCTCCAACCAGGAATGCCAGCCAGGGTCGCAGGGAAAGTACAAGTCACGGGAACCAATCCCGGACTTCAGAGAGAGTCCGTCAAAGCCGCAGGAAAAAGCCAACTTAGTACAGAACGCCAACGAGATCCAGTCCGAGGGCCAGAACCAGGGCCACCCAACTCACCATGCCTCAGCTACCAACGAAGACAACTCACCAAAAGCCGCAGTCACAGATAAGTAGAAAAACGTCTCCCTTCAACAAACTTCCCTGACGCATAGCATTCAGCCCACCAGCCCTTCAGGTTTACCACTTGTAGGGGGGCTCAGTCTCGCCAGCGTGTGTAAATAACTATATGACCTTTAGACCAATTAGTACTGGTGTGTTAAATAACGGAAAATTACGAGTATTTGTTTACCCCTAATGCAACCACCTCAGGTGCCCTTAGTCTGCACCAATAAAATTTAACTATATAAACTACTGGCCACCAGCCTGTATAACTCAGGTGGCCTAGTAGCGACAAGTTAAAATTAGCCCACCGGTGTAAACTGGGAAACTTAAAAAATCATAAATTTTAAAAATCATACCCGGCATATAGCATAATACGACCGGTTAAGCCCACACACTTTGGTAAACACATTCCTAGCATACAATGATAAACAGTTTGTTCTTTGCTAGCATGTGTGCTATGAAGATGATCATCGAGCAGTTCAAGAAGATTCGTGTGTCCTACGTCTGTTACACCCAGTGTATATTTCAATTTCTATTGATATAACAGAATTTTTTTATGACATAAATAGCAGATTCCCAAACTGTATCAAATATTTACAGTTTCACTACCTTGATTAATATTTAACAAGTAACTGATGCGAAGAAATAAGTGATTTTTAGCCTACTTTCCAAAGGAAAGTAAGGCTTATGAGATCACTTTCCTGTCTATATGTGTGTCTGTGCGACGTGTGTGTGTGTGTCACCCTTCCCCATCATATTTGAACGCGTTAACCGAATTTCACTGACATTGGTACACATAAAGTAATACGCAAAGACACCTGACTTTTATAGTTTTCGATCAAGTCGGGCACTTTTTAAAAATATCTTGGAAACCATTCAACCAATTTAAACCAAATTTTGTGTGCTAACAGAGCTAGGTAAAAAAAATTAATTGAAAGACGAATACTGATAATGGACAGCCATTTTGGAAGATAGTGCAACATGAAAAAATGAAACTTTTATGCTATATCTTAGAAAACGGCTTAACCAATTTTCGCCAAATTTGGCACATAAGTAATAATATAATATGCTAGGTAAATGTAATGAATTAAACTTTATTATGCACTTTTTTTTTAAATAGTGGCCACACAAATATTTTAGGTTTATTTGGTATAACTACTATACCGTTTAACCAATTTTAACCAGATTTTGTGAGATGATAGTATATATTACAAGCATCACATATGCCAAAAAACAACCACTTTCCCCGCCATTTTGAAAGATATAGCTTCATTAATTAATTGAGTTTTTGTGTAATATCTCGGGAAAAACTGACAGATTGCTACCAAATTTCGCAAACAAGTAGCAATACGGCAGTTGATAGGTACGAATATGTTTCAAGTATAACAGGCACTCATTTTCTAAGTGGCAGCAAATCTAGCCATTTTAGAATAGTATGGTATACTTCGATACCAAATATAACAAACATAAAATGTGTCTACACGGAGCCTCCTTTGTCCACCATTTTGCAAGATAATGCCACATGAATAAACATTGTTTTATAATATCTCGGGAAACAATTGACCGATTCCTACCAAATATGGCAAAACAAACATGTTTTAGGTATGTCAAACATATATTTTAAAATGGCTGCCATATAAATATTTTAGTTTTATATGTTAAATCGTCAAAACCATTTAATAAATTCCAATGAAACTTTCTATGTGTGCGTTATATTACAACCATCAAATGTGACCACGAAAAATTTATTTTGTCCCCATTTTGTAAAATAGTGTTACATGAAAAATTACAAATATACGATATCTCACGAAAAACAACCGATTTATATCAAATTTGGTAAACTAGTAGCAGTATGGCAGGTCACGTAAACTGATTAACTTTGAGAGTGTCATGCATATATATTTACAAAATGGAGGCCTTATAGGCATTTTACTTCAAAATGTTTTATTTACAAAGCTAACAAAATTTTTTTAAACTTAAATTTGTATGCTGACAGTATCAGTTATATCCATCAAAGTTTTCTATGCAAAGCCTCATTTCTCCGCCATTTTTTAAGAAGGCTCACATGAAATAATACAATTTTTATGTCGTATCTCGGGAAACAATCAATCAATTTCATTCGAATTTCTTGAAGACGTTGTACTGTGGTAGGCCATATTAATTTATACGTTTAAAGTGTGTCAGTATCTTATTTTCTGAATGGCGCCTTTCCAAAAATTTTAGCTTAGTTTGCTATATCTACGAAACTTTACATAAAACAGGTTTAAATATAACTTTGCATATTGTATTTATGACAATCATCGAATGTGATAAGACATAAACTTTTTTTTCTCAATTTATGAAGATCGTTACATGAACAATGGAAGTTTTATGCCATATCACAAGGATCAATCAACCGATTCATATCAAAATTTCACACAAGTATTGCTACAGTAGGATATGTAAATTAACACGTGTTATGTGTGGCAGGCATGTTCTAAAAGAGTTTATATAAATAATTTAGATTCATTTGTTATATCTATGAAACCTTTAAACTCAATTAAACCAAATTTTGTATGCAAACTTTTTTAATTAGAAGCATAATTTATGCACACGGAGATACTCTTTAGCCTGATTTTTCTAAGGTAGTGCCAGGTGAGCAAAATTAACATTTCACCATATGTCCGGAATAACCTAATTTCCACAAAATTTTGCACACTTACAGAAGTGTACATGTAAAGTTACGTTATTTAAATGGGCTCAGACATTGATTTTTTTATATTGGCAGCTATATAAATATTTTTTTATATTTGGCATATCTATATAACGTAACTAAATTCAACCAAATGTTTTATACTGACACTATCTAAACTGAAGAGCCAAAAAAACTGGCACAGGCGTACGTATGCAAATGACAGAGCTATGGAACCAATCAGAGTAACACGATGCGGTCGGCAGCTAGATCGGCTACTGCTGCTAAAATGGCAGGTTATCACGATTTAAGTGAGTTTGAACGTGGTGTTATAGTCGGCGCACGAGAGACGGGACACAGCATCTCCGAGGTAGCGATAACATTTGGATGTTCGCGTACGACCATTTCACGAGTGTACCTTGAATATCGGGAATCCGGTAAAACATCACATCTTCGACGTCGCTGCGGCCGGAAAAGGATCGCGAAAGAACGGGACAAACGACGACTGACGAGAATCATTAAACGTGACAGACGTGCAACCCTTTCTCAGATTGGTGCATATTGGATTTGTGGACTGCCCTGCAGGATTCATGGTGTGAATTGCCTCCTGCATACCTTCAGCCATTATTCGAGTCCATGCCACGTCGTCTTGCGGCACTTCTGCCAGCTCGNCTTCAGTGTATTAGACGCATAGTATAGAGAACATTTTTAAAGGCAGTTTTGTAAGATAGCACCGATTAAGAAAATAAGTTTTTTATGCCTTACCTCGGGGACCAATCAACTGATTTCCACCTAATTTTTTACGGAAGTAGCGTTTGGGTAGGCTATGTAAACTTACGTTGTAACTGACTTATTTTGAAAATGACGGCCATGTAAATACTTCAGGTTAATAAACCCTATCATTCAAAACATGAGACTGATTACATCCGAAGTTCATGCTCCGAATCCTACCTCTGTTGATTGCAAGCTAGCTTAGTTTGACGAATTTTACTGAATTAGAATACGGGTAAGTCACCCGTGTATTTTAATTGTCTTGGTACTGTTTCGCATGTATCTGGTTTCATATCTTACGATACGTCAACGCCTACCTTCCATCTAAGCCTTTAAGAAATTCAATGAAATTTATTTGTACCCATGTAGAGGAAAGTAGCCCCAATAGTTATCAATAACTTCTTGTTACTTGCGGATGTTACAAAAGTAATACTAGCCATAGTAGTATAGCAAAACTAACTTCAGAAAAAAAAACGGTATTCTATGTTCTGTAGATTCATAACACTTAGTAGAAAATCTGTAGTTAAGGCTATGGTGAAAATTCTGTAAATCTAAAATGGCGGGAACTGACTGCCCTTAAGAGGCCCACAAAAGTGGATCTATTTTCCGTGTTTTGGCAGAGCAGCGCGGGAACGATAAGGGTGACACTGCCACGCGCATCAAATGCGCAATCGCCACTAAGCACAAGGCTTTGAACTGGAGTGCAGCGTTCTCGTCGTGCAGTGTGTTCTAATGGGACTTTAAGCTGCAACCCTATCATTTAAACGGTGAGAAATACATGGCAGGGTTTAATGCAGTGACTTTGATTATTTTTATGTATCTGATGCGTGTATTTGAGACTCATCGCTTTAAAAAAGCAGTTTTTAGGTTTGTCGGTGTTCTTTGAAATAGCATTTACAACGTGCGAGACGTCTTGATAGCACTCAAGAGGCCTCGTTGGAAGTGAGTTTTCTAGATCAGCACATTGGTCACACGGTTAATAGTTTTGTAGACAAATGCGTACTTCAGAACACACTAGAACGCAGTTTAAACACAAAGTATGTGGCCCCCTTAACAAAACAAAACCGTATTTCGTGAGATTTTGCTGTTATTTCATCCCCAGTGTCACGGTATGCTATTTTGCGAGGATAATTTATGAATATATTATTTGGGGCAGAGAAGTGGATATATGAAAGATAAACTATTGGTTTTTGAACTGCACCCTTAAACGTTGTATGATTGTAAAATATTGTAAAATTAGTTTTGTTTGCTCTTAAAAGGTAATAACTCGCTCTAACTGAAATCAATCCTGAAACGAAATTCAGAGTGCCTGTACAGGGATCTTATTTTCTGACATATACAGTATTATAAGTGTTAGATAAAATGAAATAAACATATTAAATTTAGCTAATAAACAGATAAGAGCGATCATTTATTTTTCACCTTCTTGAGGGTAACCGGTAGCTTAATATGAAGGAGGAAATAGGGGAGTTAATGGTAAGGGACTGCACCGAGGATGGAAGTGGCAAACCACACCGGAGAAATCCCGCCCAGTCGAGGTGGCCAGCACCGAAATCACCACCTCCCGCGAGGAAAACAGACATGCTACCCCATGAGATACGAAGGTTTTGAGTTCGTATCTATTATACTAATTTTNAAATGAAATAAACATATTAAATTTAGCTAATAAACAGATAAGAGCGATCATTTATTTTTCACCTTCTTGAGGGTATCCGGTAGCTTAATATGAAGGAGGAAATAGGGGAGTTAATGGTAAGGGACTGCACCGAGGATGGAAGTGGCAAACCACACCGGAGAAATCCCGCCCAGTCGAGGGGGCCAGCACCGAAATCACTACCTCCCGCGAGGAAAACAGACATGCTACCCCATGAGATACGAAGGTTTTGAGTTCGTATCTATTATACTAATTTTTTATGATAAAAACCAAATATTTGCTGTACTTGCTACCTCATAAATATTTAGTTTCGGCATCAAAATTGTACACGTTTGAGACAATCAGAATTGAACAACAGAATAATTTGACTCAACGGAATAATTTATTTAAAAACATAAATTAATTACTTTAACTGACACAGACAAATTTTGTTTTATTCAATAAAATTTTTCTTAGTGAGGTGTTGGGTGGGACAGGAGAACCCAGACTAACCTCACTGGCAACGTCGACATACAAAATTTGGGATTCGGATGAGATGGCTATCGAAACAGGATGGAAGTGCTAGAAGGCAGGCAAGCTAACCGAAGAGTGAGTGATGAGATTTGGGCGGCTCTTACCAACGCCTTGAGAGTCAATGAGGGTGAAGCGAGGTGAGTAAGGAGCATCGCCGGAATGCAAAGGCGGGGAAAATGGGATATCCCCAGGAAAACCCACCGACCAGCGGCATCGTTTGGCTAAATTCCCGCATGCAAAAATCTGGGGGGCGACCCGAACCCGGTTCGCCATGGTGGGAGGCGAGTAGTCCAACCACTACACCACCGCGGCCCCGCTAACCGAAGAGCAGCCGAGGCACCGCATCACTCTTGTTACAAAAATNCCGAAGAGCAGCCGAGGCACCGCATCACTCTTGTTACAAAAATATATTTCAGTTTGTGTGAAAAATGAAAGGAGGCTTGAAAAGACGTTACAAAAGGCTGATAACAAACTTTATAGCATTTCGAAAATGGTCTTGGCAATGACCACTGGAAGAACTTCTTTATACACTGCCAGTTACATACTATTCAGAGACAACCCTTGTGGGTATGTTCGAGTCACGATGTTTATGTGTAATAACTGAGGTAGTGAATAAGCGTACTCCAATAATTATTGTAAATTTATATTTGTATAGTGTGCGAGCTGTTACTCGGTTTTCCGATTGGCGTAAAAAAACTCCAAAATAGAAAATCTAATTCAGTGAAAAGTCGTAAGAGAATATCGTGAAAGTGTGTAGAAATTCATAAATAATGAATATGTGTGCTGAAGAAACCGTTTGTTTATAAATCGTTGGAATACGAAGTACAAAAGGTGACGAAGGCATTGCAACTACTTCGGTAAAAATTTGAAAGTATACCACAGAAAATGCTAAACGTCAGCAATGGTTTGAATTAAAATGTAAATATTTGTAACTGTCGAAGAGTATACGAAAAAAAATTTCAACATAAATGGTAATGAATAAATGAAAACATTTCCAAGGTAAATACCCGACATTTGGACAAAAAAATTTTAGATAGCCATATAAAACCGAGAAGTAGCATGTAATTACTGTTTTAGACAAGTGTCCATCTAGACAGCACTACTGGTCTCGGTGGAAAGTAGCTTATCGNAGTAGCATGTAATTACTGTTTTAGACAAGTGTCCATCTAGACAGCACTACTGGTCTCGGTGGAAAGTAGCTTATCGTCTTGTGAAAAGTACGCTATTATCTTGTAGCGAAAAAGCGTTTGGAGTTTTTATAATACAGTTTACAATCGTGCTGTTTAGTAACAAATAAAATCATTAAAAATTGTGAAACTTAAAAAAAAATTACCAATAGAATTTTTTATAAATTTCGTTTCAGCTTTCCACCCAATTATTCATCATAACAATCATTATCATCATCGTTATAATAATCGTCATCATAATCATAATCCCCACCAACACCACCTCTTCCGAGAGCGATCCATCAGTTAGTGTCTTTTACATGTTCCTGTTAATATTAATGTTCACTTTAAAGTCCTCGTGAACTAATTGTCACCCGAAGTTGTCGTTAGAGAATTTAGCGAATGGTTATGGTTTTTGGGTGAAGTTTCGAGGGTTAATAATGTTGTTAAGAATTAGACAGACATAACTTTTGCAATAACTGAATGAATGTTATAATGAATATTACAAAATATGAAAAAAAAAAAAATTCATACCTACATGAAAGCAATGAATGTTCAATGTGACTTACATAACACAATATTTTACTAACCCAGGCTTCTTGGGATATACCTAGGCAAGTTTCTGGAATATGCAGTAGAAACTGAGTAACCTAATTAAATTGGTGATCGACCTTTTCAGCCAATCCAATAGCTACATACTCCTTACCTATTATCAACAGAGCTACAAAAGTGCACAATTTACTACAATTAAATTAATACCACATTTAAGAACTCAAAATCCATTGTATCTTCCTAGGTTTTACTTTTATCACGCCATGTTATGGAATTTGTTTAATTGTTTTCAATAGGTTTTTGTTTCTTTTTTAAACTGATTAATTAACCGACAAACTTTTTCCCGCAGGGGGAAAATTAGTACACCTGGACCGCTTCATTACTATAAACTAAACCTTCCTAAACTACCACGACATAGTACAAAAATAAATAAACATTTTTTTACGCATGTCATAGAGAACATGCTAAGAATGCCTCTTATATAAAGTTTAGCTAACATCTGCAACTAAAGGAATGCACCCTTTCGTAATTTAACGAAGAGTGTGAGAAATTACTGTAAAATTGAAGTGCACGTTAAGGCTGTCATCTTAATGTGGAGATTAAGTTAAGCGCAATTTAACGCAAACCTGTAAAAGTGGCTCTTAGATATAAGGATACAATATCAATTGGACTTACATCTGAAAAATACTTACAGTTCTAATCGTTCTCTAGGAAAAGCAGTATACAAAGCCAAAAAAACATTCCTTCAAGTCCAAGGAAAAAGGCTGCAATTGTTAAAAAAATGTGTAGGAAATATTGCCTAATATAGCCTACAAAGTAAGCAAGTTGAACAAGAAAACGAAAAGGAAAAACCAGGAAATTGAAAGTGTCCCAAAAGGAATTGTTTTTATTGGATGACAGGTACCTCGGCGGAAGGATGCAACTAATTAAAATACCCTTCAATGACAAAGAAAGTTATTTTTGAAAGAGGGTCTTCATAGTTTCAAGAGCAGAGGAATATGAACAATTAATTAACATCTGAAAGTCCAGTTGTTAAAATTAAAAAGTCAACTTTTATACTTTATGTCTAGCGCATATTTGTTTTGTGTCAAAGACGTTCCACGATGCAAATGCCACTCAAATATGCAATTCATGATTGAAACTTTAAGTAATACTACTCAATTACCTGATTGAATTGAAGCTTTGCTTGCCATAACAGTGCCCGATAAAAAAAAAACTATCCATGTTTTCACATGATGTGGCAAGGTGATATCAGGGCAGGTTTGATATATAGTGTGGAGAGATTTTTACTACAGCTTTCTTATAAGATATAAAAACTGAACCTCAGGGTACCGGTGCTGCTCGAAGCAAACACATTGGAAACTTAGACAACGTTCATCATGTTATAAGTCCGTGGGAAACCAAACTGCGAATAAAATCATTACGCAGAAGTTCTCATCTTGGATGAACAAATTATTCAGTTATACCTAGAATTTATGCACCCGAGTGGGAGCTCATGGATATGGCTCGAGAAGGAAGCGTTGTCTATAGAGAATGATTCTGTGACCGTGGGAAAAGTGAAACCTCCAAGTGATATAAATTAGCAGCTTTAGTTTAAAATTAATTAATTTGATTTTATAATCTATTATATATATCTTATGATGGCATTATTTTCCCTTTTAATCCTTTAACTAGTCGGCCTGCATGTTGAGATTTTTAGGGCAAAATATAAAAATGGTATATATTTCATACTTGTCACTTCCGTAACATATATTAAACATTTTATGTAAACCCGCCAAAAGCAAATTTAATTTTGAAACAGATCATATTGTGCTGTCAAACCTGTAGAAACAAAAATAATCTACTTTTTAGAACTTATACTAACAGGCAGAGTTACCGAATTAACTGCAAGACGCGGAATAATGGATAACACTTTTGCCACATCGAAATATTTTGTCTTCCCCTTCACCCTTTACTTAAACAAAATATGTACCATACATAGAATTTACAGTTATTATGGGGCAAAAAATATGTAACTGGATGTAGGCATTTACTACAGAATTTGAAATGTCTACTATTTATGAATCTGGGAAAACTCATTTTGTTCATTTAACCAAATATTGGTCAAACACGTATCAATAGAAAGATCCAATTTAATTATGATAAATGACTGCCTTTTTTCGGCACACAGCTCTAATAAAATAGCTACTTTGTTGATATGACAAACATTTCGTAAACAATTAAGGAGAATAATTATAAATCAGTACACGATACACTTTGAGTGATTCTTCTCAAATACCTACCTCTGCAGCCATGTGGCCAACGTCTTTCACCACGTGTGTATTCACGACGAAAACCATCTTCAAAAAATCGCCTTCTTCTTTTGTGTCGTCTTCTGAGCTGCTGCTCAGTTTAGTCAAGTCATCAGTTTCCGAATCCCTCTTTCTCCGTTTTGTAGTGACTGGGCTAACCTAACGAAACACAGTTAAACAACAACACATGGTTGTTCATCCTCGTTATAGTAAATCCTTCACAGTAAAAAACTCTCTGCGAATGAAGATGAAATATTTCATCAGTAAATCACACACTTACAAATCCACAAAAAAATATACTGACAATGAGTTTTGCAGCCATACAGAAAATAGATGTAAATAATACCTTCTGACAATAAACGAAAACACTAAACCAAGAATGAAATTAATGCTTGAGGTTTTAAGTGAGGAACAGTATCAAGACTGCATAAATGTAATGAAAATACACAACGCTGAACAAAATAATTCAAAAATGTTACAAACCGACAGCTTATATCTTTTCTTTAGACTGGGCCCTTCTTGATGCATTATTTTAGAGCTGCATTACTATTTAAATTTTCTACAAAATAAACGGAAGTGAATTTTTGTAACACGCATTAGAGGAAAATATTGAACACTATTATAATTCTACAATCACTCATTAACTGGGAAATTTACTAAATTTCATTGTATTTATTGTTTTATGACAGGCTCATAGAACAAAAGAGTATAGGCAATGAATATTACTTGACCATATAGAAAACAAAATATTTACTTGAAACATAGAAAACAGAGGGAACAGGCCAAGAATGTCAGGAAGGGTAAATGGTGAATTGACAACCAAATTAAAACAAGTATGTTACAAAACTTCAACATAAAATTTTTTTCGTAGGTATTATTAGTAAGTACTGTCTCACTACGATGTTATGGCATTAGACGGTTTCATGGGGTAATGGTAAATCATAATATAAAAAATAGGAGAGTATGAGGAGGCATGGGTAAGGACGGAAAACATACCAGAATGTTCTTCACTCCTTATTTTATAATTTATAACAATCTCAGGCGATTACCTTATTCCACAATATTTACAAGTTCATGTAAAAATTTAAGTTAGGGCGCCATAGTTCGTTGCACAAGCTTCACACGCAGAAAGAAGGCGAAGAGGAAGGATCACTTTTGTTCACATTTCACTAATACATTTTTTTAAAAGTCATAAATGTATTTTAGAAATATTTTCAAATATATACTTGCGTGAGAATTTTTGTAAACAAATTTCATAACCATAGATTTTGCAGTGTATTTCCATCAGGTTATTTGTGTTGCAAGTTATCACTAATTATTTGACTTTTAAGTTTTTTCTTTTAATTTTTTTGCCGGAAAACTTTGAAGATGCTTTAAAATGGCCACATATTTGTGTATTTGGATTTAATTATGTTTCAAAGAAAACGTAAACTAAACCGTTTTAAACACAGCCTGCGCCTACCGTAAAGGGAAAATCAGACAGAGTGCGTATGCGAGCTGCGTAGTAGTCACTATACGTGTTTCCACATGGGACTGCTTTTATGCCAAAAGCCCTATCAAACACAAAGTGAATAGGATGAGAGATTTGATCTCTGTTTATGTAAGCAAGTGCTTTAAGATGTTTTTACTCTTCCTTTAACCTAGTGTTTATGAAGGTAGATTATATTGAAGTTCTTCAAAGTATTTTATTCGTGTATAAGGGCGGGTCTGTTGAAAAGCCAAATATAAATAAACACTTTTATCACTGTTGACCATGTAATTTTAATAGTTATACTGGTTCCAGTCGATTCAGTGTTGCGGACGTACACAGAAGACTAAATTTGGTCTACCTTATATGTAGTCTATGGCGCTTACAGAATAACAACATCATTGTTGTTTCTCCGACAGCTGGTTAATTCCTTGTGGAGCGGACCGGCGATGGCGTAAACACAGCTTGTCCCACTACCAGAGCCCCGTGTCGTTAGTAGAGAGGTCGGTAAAGGGCAGCGGTGTCTTCGTCTTCCCTGATTGGCTGGCTCCATGGGCGACGCCGGGCAGTGCGAGTGCCAGTGCCGTTGCAGGGGCCGTGGCGGCTGCTGTTGCTGCAGTTGCACAGGGCAGCGACAGGCGGCGGCGTCCTGCTCGTGCAACGGGCCCCCGGTCGAGGTCAAGACGTCGCCCCCTCGACACAGGTGAGGTAACGCAGCACGGCTGTAGCGTCGTGTTTGATTCCTGCTTCCGTGTTGNAGACGTCGCCCCCTCGACACAGGTGAGGTAACGCAGCACGGCTGTAGCGTCGTGTTTGATTCCTGCTTCCGTGTTGACATTCACAGATGGCATTTAAGTACAGTCCATTCGCGGTTTCTTCCAACTTTTTCTGAAGCCCGCTAGAGATATACTTCCAGGATATTCTTCCGCCTCATGCGAACAAAGCTTAACCAAGTCTATAATAAGTATTACGCCAAAGAGACAACGCACATCATTTGTGCGCACTCAGTTTAATAATATTTTCAATAAGAACTATTTCTTACTAGACATTACCAACACATCAATTTTCTCCCTGTTTTTATTCGTATTAATTATAAATTAAATATTGTTGATTATAGATCAAATGTAAGTAAAAGTTAAATTTAACCAAAAATAAAGTACTTCTATGTTAACACAAGTGCGAAATGCTTTTGATACAAGACATATTTAGGAAACAACCAAGTACGTCATAACTGGGGCGATTTATCAACGGTTAGNAGACGTCGCCCCCTCGACACAGGTGAGGTAACGCAGCACGGCTGTAGCGTCGTGTTTGATTCCTGCTTCCGTGTTTACATTCACAGATGGCTTTTAAGTACAGTCCATTTGCGGTTTCTTCCAACTTTTTCTGAAGTCCCGCTAGAGATATACTTCCAGGATATTCTTCCGCCTCATGCAAACAAAGCTTAACCAAGTCTATAATAAGTATTACGCCAAAGATACAACGCACATCATTTGTGCGCACTCAGTTTAATAATATTTTCAATAAGAACTATTTCTTACTAGACATTACCAACACATCAATTTTCTCCCTGTTTTTATTCGTATTAATTATAAATTTAATATTGTTGATTATAGATCAAATGTAAGTAAAAGTTAAATTTAACCAAAAATAAAGTACTTCTATTTTAACACAAGTACGAAATGCTTTTGATACAAGACATATTTAGGAAACAACCAAGTACGTCATAACTGGGGCGATTTATCAACGGTTAGATTTTAAATAAATTCAAAGTAAACTATGCATAGGAAACCTGAACACGACGACAGCTTCATTATATTGGTATCATAGAATTTAATGTAATTTATTTATTGTAAATTCATCTTGAATTACTGCTACAACTAACAATTAATTTCACCATGGCAAGTTAATATGACATGATCAGGACTTCTGGCACGTAACTCTACGGGTTCGGTAAATTACTACAAACCATACATTTTACGTGTTCCATTAACATGTTTGTCCGTTATGACTGAGCCAGAGAGTAGAGACTGCAATTTACACTGGAGAGCCAAAAAAAAATTGGTATAGGCGTGCGTATGCAAATAACAGAGGTAGGGAACCAATCAGAGTGACGCGATGCGGTCGGCAGCGCCTATATAAGACGACAAGCGTCTGGCAAAGTTGCTAGATCGGTTACTGCTGCNACACTGGAGAGCCAAAAAAAAAAACTGGTATAGGCGTGCGTATGCAAATAACAGAGGTATGGAACCAATCACAGTGACGCGATGCGGTCGGCAGCGCCTATATAAGACGACAAGCGTCTGGCAAAGTTGCTAGATCGGTTACTGCTGCTACAATGGCAGGTTATCACGATTTAAGTGAGCTTGAACGTGGTGTTATAGTCGGCGCACGAGAGATGGGACATAGCATCTCCGAGGTAGCGATGAAATCTGAATTTTCGCGTACGACCATTACACGAGTGTACCGTGAATATCGGGAATCCTGTAAAACATCAAATCTTGGACATTGCTGCGGTCGGAAAAAGATCGTGAATGAACGGGACAAACGACGACTGACGAGAATCATTCAACGTGACAGACGTGCAACCCTTTCTCAAATTGGCGCAGATTTCAATGCTGGGGTATCAACAAGTGCCAGCGTGCGAACTATTCAACGGACCATCATTGATATGGGCTTTCGGAGCCGAAGGCCCACTCGTGTACCGTTGTTGACTGCACGACACAAAGCTTTACGCCTCGCCCGGGCCCGTCAACACGACCATTGGACTCTTGATGACTGGAAAAACGTTGCCTGGTCTGAAGAGTCACGTTTCAAATTATATCGGGCGAATGGACGTGTACGGGTATGGAGACATTCTTATGAATCCATGGACCTTACATTTCAACAGGAGAGTTTTCAAGCTGGTGGAGGCTCTGTCATGGTATGGGGCGTGTGCAGTTGGCGTGAAATGGGACCCCTGATACGTCCAGATACGACTCTGACAGGTGACAGATACGTAAGCATCCTGTCCGATCACCTGCACCCATTAATGTACATTGTGCATTCCGACGGACGTGGACAATTCCAGCAGGACAATCGGATACCCCACACGTCGAGAGTTGCTACCAAGTGGCTCCAAGAACACTCTTCTGACTTTAGACACTTCCATTGACCACCTAAATCACTAGACATGAACATTATTGAGCATATATGGGATTCCTTGCAACGTGCTGTTCAGAAGGTATCTCCACCGCCTCGCACTCCTATGGATTTGTGGACTGCCCTGCAGGATTCATGGTGTGAATTGCCTCCTGCATACCTTCAGACATTAGTCGAGTCTATGCCACGTCGTCTTGCGGCACTTCTGCGTGCTCGAGGGGGCCCTACACGATATTAGGCAGCTGTACAAATTTTTTTGGCACTTCAGTGCATGCAAAAAGAAAAAATGCTCAATAATGTAATTTCGAAAATATTTTCCTCTTGCTTCAAATAATAATGTGGAAATTAAATTAACATGGAATATTTTTTCCGTCATATAATATCTATTGGCCCTGGACCACTTGATTCCGCTAATTCATGCCAGCAATGGGTCTCAAACCATGCCTCCTCGTGACATGTAGCCCTGTGTGCACAGCCAAAGACAGTAAATACAACGAATATTTGTCACATTTTCCCAGTTTGATTGGAAATTCTCAAATGTATGTATGAGAAATATTTCGTTTCTAACGCAGTTACTCAAAATTAGGTTTCTGCGAAGGTATTTGTTCACTTAGGCCTAAGTGATGAAAAGGAGAAATCCTGCCGTAATCAGTTATAAAACATTTCATGCACTTAAACGAAAAAAATTTCTGCGAATAATTATTAACCCTACTTATAACCAAGAATCAATGATTTAAATCACAAAATTACCAATCGTCCAGGTATCTGCAGTCTCAGACAGACAAAAGCCAATTTACGAAAGAAAATTTGCATGTGTCGGCACAGGAAACTGAAATCTTATCACAATTCTATTATTTATCTCACTATAAATCTTTTCTATAGGAAAATTATTAGTAATGGAAGAAATAACGTAAGCGTAACCAACTAACAAAAATTGAAATAAATTTTACTTCTTCTTTGATGCCACCCTGCTACGACAAAAGACCCGGAGTATTCACAGGTTCTTTCAGGGGGATAATGTTATGTTAGTTATTTTGGAAGTTATGCTCCTTGTGTTGTGTAGTTTCTGCAAGGCCCGAGAGCTCTGGACATCAAAAATTGAATTATTTCATATTTGTACGAAATTTTGTTAAACTTGAACACATTACTCAGGAGTACTATTTTCTCGCATAAATAACTTTTTGACGGCATTTTTTTTTACACAATGGACTGTCAAAATCACAATGTTAGTGTTTTGGGGACGTAAAGAAAACTATTTCACTTAGCGAAATTAAATAATTCACATTGAAATAAGATGTCATGAGTTACTTCAAGGAATCTTTAAAATCAAGCTATGAAATGTTATAGCAATTTTTAAAAATTGCTTATTAAAATAAGTACATGTTGGCATGTTTTTTATTTGTGGCAGTTCATTATATTTTCTATAATAAGTTTTGCCAAGCATACAAATGAATTAAGACATCACCTTTCAGTCGCCCTTGTTTACTTTTCTGTTTATTATTTAGTTTATTTTATTTGTATGTACGTACTAAAAACGTTAACATTTTTATTATGACATGCTAAATGCAAAAANTTTTTTTTTACACAATGGACTGTCAAAATCACAATGTTAGTGTTTTGGGGACGTAAAGAAAACTATTTCACTTAGTGAAATTAAATAATTCACATTGAAATAAGATGTCATGAGTTACTTCAAGGAATCTTTAAAATCAAGCTATGAAATGTTATAGCAATTTTTAAAAATTGCTTATTAAAATAAGTACATGTTGGCATGTTTTTGATTTGTGGCAGTTCATTATATTTTCTATAATAAGTTTTGCCAAGCATACAAATGAATTAAGACATCACCTTTCAGTCGCCCTTGTTTACTTTTCTGTTCATTATTTAGTTTATTTTATTTGTATGTACGTACTAAAAACGTTAACATTTTTATTATGACATGCTAAATGCAAAAANATTATTTAGTTTATTTTATTTGTATGTACGTACTAAAAACGTTAACATTTTTATTATGACATGCTAAATGCAAAAACTATGGGATATAATTTTTGTGCGCAAGGAAATATTATTTACAAGTAATGTGTATACAAGTGGAACGGGGTTTCATACAAATATAAAATAATGAATATTTTGTTTACTAGCACTCTTAATAAATGCATTTTTTTACTGTCATTAGGCTTATTTTCTTTCTTCTCGGGATCCAACCAACACTATTCAGTGACACACAAGAAACGTGGTACAACACAAAATATATTTTTTATGAGGAGAGCCTTCAACTCCGAGGACAAGTCCAAGAATGTACTCTGGGTGGGCCCAACTGCCACATGGGACCGAAAAGTCCTTCCAAAATCATGTTTTGACGGCGTAAGATATGCGGTTGGTCAGTGCCAGTTACAACCCCCTCCAAATCCCAACAAACATCTCTGACAGGCCAAGACTTCTTTGTACTGGAATTCTCATGCGCGCAGGGTGGTAGACTCTAAAGAAGCGCGTTCTTCTTTGTTCAAAGTACTTCAGTTTACTTCCTCCTGTTGAATCTGCAGATACTCCATCCTGTATCGCCTCATCTGTTCTTCAGGCTGACTAAAAAAGCAGGTGTATCCTCGTGTTCTCGGTTAAGGCAACAGTTTCCGCTCATCTCATTCATGTTAACCCTGCCTCACATGGGAACAACGTGCGGATGTTATTTATTAACTCGCTGGTGTCTGGTCTTGAACCCATGATCACTCTGCCAAGCAAATACCCTTCAGACTATTAAGATCGCTGTATATTCACAAAAACGCTAAAATAATAGCTTTAAAATATACCAAATGAAAAGAAAATAAGGTTTTAAAGGCTTTTTTTACAAAATCAAAGATCACTTCAAATTTCCTTCAAATTTATTGAATTCAATTCCTTGAAAATTGTGTGACGTCACTCGGACGTTTTAATAGTGGCAATTTTGTTTTTAAAGCCATTGAATTACTCAAATTCTTTCAAAGATTTTCGTTAAGAACATGTTCAACATTTTCTTGAATCCACTTTTTCAGCTAGCACTCAGAAAAGAGTATAATTATAAAAAGCAGTGTACTTAATTCAATAATTTATAAACTTTACGCTACAAAATTATATGAACTTATGAAATTTATTTAATGCAAAGAAAATACAATTTTTTTTGCGAAAATTTTTAAATCTCCATTGGTGAATACAGATGTATGTTTGAAAAGTACTTCAAAACATCGAAGTAATAATTAAAATTTTATCGAATTCAGTCCATTGAATTGCATGTGAACACTTTCTGTATTCAAGTTGCATTCAATTGGTCGAATTCTATACAATATTTGATCGTGTGAAATGGCCTTAAGCAGGGATTTCGAAAGCCTTCAGTTATTTTAGTTTATTCGCTGTATCTTCATACTGTTTTTAATCAAAACTTTGAAAAATCACCCCATATATGAAGTGTTTTGTTGTTTGCTAAATGTGCCATGTATCACAAGCGTTTTATTGTTGTATTAACATAAAATAACCTCATTTTTGGTTAAGTTGAAATTGTAATTGTATTTAATTTATAAATTATAAAATTTTATATACAATTAATATGAATTAAAACATTGAGAAAATTGGTGTGTTGGTAGTCCCTGGTAAGAAACAGCTCTTATGCAAAATGTCATTACTCTAAGTGCACACGAATGCGGTGCGTNTCGCCAGCAGAGTCCTGGCGTCGGGCGTCCAGGTCCTGTCCCAGAGGAGGCACTTCCCCTGCCGGGCCCGCTCCTCGCTCTGGGGGCTCGTCTGACTGCGGCCACGACGACGATGTCTGCGATCGTCCTATCGCCTTGTCTACCTGGCTCTCTTGGTTATCCGTGCGTTGTACGCCACCGGGACTTACAGACAAACTCTAGAGGTCCAATAAATTAACACGTTTTTTATGCGTATCCAGCTGGCTTCAAAATTCTTCAACATACTTTCTAAAGACGAGATAAGCTTATAAAATCACTCTCCTGTCTGTTTTTGTCCCTCTTTTCCCATTTTTCAACGCTCGAACTTGTGAACTGAACTTTACCAAACTCAATACACTCATAATACTTAGTAACGACACCCAACTATAATACGTTTCCCAAAGGCAGCCATCTAAACAGTTTTGGGTACTATATCAATCTCAAGTACTAATCATTAAATCAATTTAAATTAAATATGATGTGTCGTCACCTCACGATGTTTGCAATACATTTAGAAACTGGCATGGTCATCAGTTTACCATTTTGGAAGANGTCAGTTTACCATTTTGGAAGATAGCACCACTTTGAAATATCTCTGGAACCAACTGCATGATTCCCACCAAATTCGGCTGGCAAACAGTGCAATGGTATGTTAACATAAAATTAAAAAATATTAGTTCATCAATAATTATTTTTATAATGGCGGATATATACATTTTTTAGCTACACATTTAATTTCTTCTGAACCTTTAAACACTTTTGAAACAATCTCTGTATGTTGACTTTTACGGGCGGTAAGTCTCAAATATATTACCCAAATGTTATTATGTGAGAAACCGCAACCTAATAATTGCCAGAGTGCTTATAAACTACTTTATTGATATTTCAGAACGTCGCCATTATATTTAATTGCTCCTAGTTCGAACCGTCTCGGGAAGTAACTTTCCTGTTTTTAATTTCTTTTAAATTGTATTTTTAATTAAAGAAAACTGTAGGTGAAAGAACTGAATAATATGTGTTTGATTATTTCGTAAGAAGGATGGCCTCAATTGGAATAAATATTAAAACGAAGGAGCAATCAGTCCAACGAAAAAGACAGCAAATTCAAGCACGCAACTCGCGTCGCTTATTTTTTATACGTATCAGCGACAAACTTAAAATATAGTGGTGAACATGCACACAAATAGGCCTACCCCAACCTTTATTCCGCTCATATTCCTTTGCATAGGTTCTTACTTTTTATTAGGTTTATTTAATTATTTATATAACATTTTATGGCTGGGCTTAGTCATTTGATGGGATAAACAGAAACGATAGCACGTTACACAATTGGGTTTGAAACACCTAGAGCCAATTAAAAAAGTTGTGATAAATAAACAGACGTGACTTTCAAATAATAAATACCGCCATGAAAACAGTTCACGGTTAAAACGTATAAACTTCGCACGTCCAATATTTGCAATCACACATACCCACTGGTCCAGAGTAACAGAGATGCAACAATACCCTTTCACATGCAGTGGTCACGACACACATTACAGTAGGTAATGGAGGGTACGCGTGCGCAGGCGGCTAAGTGTACGTAGTTGTTTTCTTCAGCGATTGGTAGCACTGCATAACAGTAGAATGGCTTGTGTCATGGCGAGTTGGGTTAATAGTGTTGTGAACGATAAGCGTTATGTCTAAGTCAATCTCTGTGACTTACACAGGCAAGAAACTATATTAATTGAGTAGACTATACTTTTTCAGTGCTTTTAGGTAATGGTGTAAGACCTTGATAATAATCCGACCGTTTTACTGTTGCAGTCCAGTAGAATACAGTTGTAGATTACATTGCTTATGGTCAGGTCAGGTAATAATACCTGTTCTGCCATTTAGTGTGAATTTTGTACACCATAGTAAGAAGCGGGTAAGTGTGCGAGCTACTGTCTATATCGCGCACACTTACCCGCCTGCGTACACTTTGCCTCCAATAAACTTGTCATGTATCTTATTAGCTACGTTGTTTATAATTTGCTCTAGCTACCGATACGCGGCAGACGTCTGCATTTATTTATGTATTGAGTTTAAATTTGTGTTCATAATAATAGGAAAATATAACAGAATTACCGACCGGTCTTGTTTCAACCAAAAGTATTTTGACGATGCCAAAAAAATTTATCAGTGGAGGAATGAGCCAGAGGGCTGCTGCGAAGATCGTCGGAGCTAGTGAAGCAACAATTAGGAAGTGACTTAAAGTGGTGAGTAATTCTCAATTCACTTTTTAAGGGTCTCGTCTACCTGGTACTTGAATTGCTTTGCAGAGTTTTTTTAAATCCACGTTTACTTACGAAACTAAACATTCACCCAATTTGATAATCTACGAAAAGAAAACACACAGCCGGCTCCTCGTAGCACCAGACTTCTCTCATCACCCCTGTCAACCCTGCCGCAGACGGGAACACCTGTATATGTCATACTTCCTACTCTGTTAATCAGAAGTTAGTATATTAATAAAATAATGTCCTGCAAGTCCTGTTGAAGAAATTAGTGATTGAAAAAGTTACTCAATTATGTTTCATTTTGATTCTAGGGTTTCGTCGCTGATTTTATGGGGCATTATGCAGATATGTTCAGCAAAGAAATGGTAGCCCAGCTGGCGAAGCATGTTGAAGATTTAGAGGCTGAGCTCTACGGAATAACTAGAAAAACACTGATGCAATTGATTCGCTGAACAAAACGGATTGGGGCATCGATTTAATAATGAACTTAAAGTAGCAGCTAAAAACTGGGTCTAAAGATTTCTCGAGGGTTCTGGTCTCTTACTACGTACGCCTCAGCAATGTAGCTTAGGGAGAGCCATGGGCTTCAACGAGTTACAGGTGCAGCAATATTTTGGTAATCTTCGAGAATGCTTGGAGAAGTACAAATTCCCTCCTCACAGAATCTTTAATATGGCTGAGAGTGGTGTGTGAACTGTTCCTGACAAAACAGATAAAGTTGTAGCAAAAATAATCTGTGAAAAAAATTTAGTCAGCTAAAAGAAGACAGGTCAATTTCCTGCCACCAGCTTTAAATTTTCCACGCAAACGTAATAAACCAGATCTGTACAACAGTGCTCCCAAAATAACCATAGGACTGGTAAGTGAATCAAGTTACATGAATTCACAGCTATTTTTTGTTTGGTTGCAGCACTACGCTAAACACGTGAACCCTTCTGAAGAGGATCATGTCATATTGACTCTGGACAACCATGTCTCTCATTGTTCTCTTTCTGCCATTGAATTTTGTAGGAGAAACCACATAGTTATCTTGGCACTGTGACCCCATGAAAGCCACACGTTACAACTTCTGGACAAAGTAATATTCGCGCCATTTAAGAAATTTTATTGCGGTGAAATTGAAAAATGGTTGTGTAGTCACCGAGGAAAGCAGTCACGCAGATGAAAGTGTCTGGTTTATACTGTATGGCTTTTGAAAGAGTGGAGGGAGAAGGTGAAGCTGCAGCAGCTTTGAGAGACACCTTTTACTAGAGATGCTTTCTCTGAAGAAGATTTTCTGCCTGCTGAAGAGAATGTGGTTATTGAATGAGACCTAAACGAAGAACCGCAGGTGGAAAATATTCAAAAAGTAAATACTTCCATGTCACAAACTGTTCAAGTTACAGCAATTTATCCTTTACCAAAAGCTCAAGAGACAAAGCAAAAGAAAATGGGTTGGGCATAAATCTGAAATTTTATCATCGACGCCCTATAAAGACAAACTCATGGGGAATCAGAGATCTAAAGAAGAAGAAGAAAAGAGGGCAGTGAGATCACAAAGAAAAGCTGAAGGGGCACTGGCCAAGAAAATACTTCAGTCGGCGAAAACCAAAAATAACGACAAATCTGGAAACGCAAAGTAAGCAACTTCTGCGAAGCGAAAGTTGACATTTAGCTCTAACAATTTTATTGGTGAACCACCGTCTTAAGCTGTGTATATCTGACCTGGATGTGACGAATCTTACGATGTTAATGACTGGGTACAATGTTGCGATTTTGTTAAGTGGTGGCACGAGTTATGTTCGTCATATGAAAGAAGCGGGGTTTTTATTTGTGATTATTGTTTAAATTTTGTGACCTAAATATTTTTGACTCATTAGAAAATCTGAAAGCCAAGCAATAACACATGCAATAAGAACATCAAACTTCATAAAACGATATGAAATGGATTTTGTTTGGTGTAATATGAAGTGTGCAAAAATAAAAATAAGCGGACACTTACCCTACACACTGCGCACACTTACCCGCATAGGTCGTGTAAATATACGCATTTGCCGAGTTTTGTGTATTTTTGCGTGGTAAAAAAACCTTTTGAAATAGAATTATCTTTGTACTTCCTTCATATTCTTCAATGATTTACTTGTTGCCAAGCAAGAATACTATAAAATTATTATGGGTAATGATTTATGGAAATATATCAAATAAGTGCGCACATTTACCCTCCATTGCGCACACTTACCCTCAACACATACCCTCCCTGCCGTGGAAACATATTTAACACATCAAAACTTGCCTATGTAGGTTTAAAAAACACAACATATACAAACTCGATGTGGTAATTTAAAGTATTTTTTGCACGAAGAAAATTTAACACTTCGTTCAGTAACAAGCAACACGCCAAGTCATGTCGCCACATTTTTGCCAACTTCAGATTTGTAACTATCTCGCCGACACATTCAATTTATAATAATTATTATTCAAAAATTAAAATCGCGTATCAGATGTAAATTACAAATTCAAAAATAATTATTTTTGTTGTAATAAGTACGAAATAAACTAAAATTGAAAACACGTAGTCTATAATTTTCCTGCTGCTACTAGCGGTGCGAAACTTCCCGAAAGAGAGAGAGAGACAGACAGAAAGAGAGAAAGAGAGTGAGAGAGCGACAAGTTCCGCTCCGCATATTGTCAATATATACAAAATGAATGCAGACAACCCGCATCATGCACCAGATGTACTGGATAGTATCCTAATAAAGGGCAATAATTTCCAGTACAGACTGTACACAGACATAGCTCTNAGAGAGAAAGAGAGTGAGAGAGAGAAAGAGAGTGAGAGAGCGACAAGTTCCGCTCCGCATATTGTCAATATATACAAAATGAATGCAGACAACCCACATCATGCACCAGATGTACTGGATAGTATCCTAATAAAGGGCAATAATTTCCAGTACAGACTGTACACAGACATAGNCATCATGCACCAGATGTACTGGATAGTATCCTAATAAAGGGCAATAATTTCCAGTACAGACTGTACACAGACATAGCTCTTTCGAATAACTACATACCAGTATTCATCAACATTCACCAGACATCGCGCCCCCAACTTGCACCACACACACGCATACACACACACACACACACAAATTTAACTATAAAAAGCCGACTGCGATGCCAATCAAGAAACACTATCCCAGAAGGCATACACACTTCAACTTACAATAGAATTAATAAACATGCTGGAACACATCGAAAACACCGCCATTATCATAGAACAAGCTATCATCACCACAGCCAAAAAAAACATCCCAGAAGTCACACCAAGAAACACAAATACACAGTTCACACCTTACATTAAAAATACCATAACACAAAGAAACAGCCTTTGGGCTGTGGCAGCGAACCCGGGACCTGTACTACAAAGAAAATACCAACAGGCACAAAATACAGTGGAGGCGCTGGTGAGTGATTTTAGAGCTCAGCAGTGAGACAACTCAGTATCCTAATGAGGGTGATGGTGACGGAGAGCATGAAAGAACGATACAGCTAACACTGGCAAACATATTATGTGAGGAAAACCCCGAGGAAACCATGGATATAACTTTCGCTGAACCGATGAAAGCCATAAAATCCTCTCGCCCCACCACCGCACCAGGAGAAGACGAAATCCAATAAACACTAATAAAACACATCCCATATGAATGTATATGCATTTTAGCACAATATTACTCCGACATAATCATTTACCCGATAGATGTAAGCAGGCCAGGGTGGTGACTTTCCTCAAACCAGGTAAACCACCCTCATTACCCAACCAGCTGTCGCCCCATTAGTCTGCTCTTCACTCTCTCCAAACTACTGGAGAGAGTGGAGAAAGGCTGGGTGCTGGCACACATTTCATCCCACCACATACTTCGTGACGAACAGTTTGGGTTCCGTTGTGGGCACTCTACAGTCCACCAGCTCACCTGGCTCACTCTGGAAGCCATGAAGTTCATTGAATACCGTAATCACACTGTCGTCGCACTTCTGGACATAGAAAAGGCGATCGACAGGGTCCATTATCCTTGTCAGCTGTACAAGCTTCATGAATATAACTTTCCCCCTTACCACATCCGCTTCATTACATCCTACCTATGATCATGCACATTTCATGTCTGTCCCGACGACGAAAAATCCATGGTCTACCAGGTTACAGCAGGAGTTCCCCAAGGCAGAACACTAGGTTTTTTCCTGTTCAACTTATACATCAACGACATGCCGCGAGTCGGATAGGCTTGCATCGGCTGTTATGGAGACGACACTATAGTTTTCTAATCGTCGATGAAAAGAGCTCTTGCCATAAGCCACGTGCAGACTGTTCTGGATGACATAGATCCATGGCTGGCGAAATGGCGCATCAAAGCGAATGAAGCAAAGACGGAAGCCATTGCATTCAGTACCCGAAGAAAGAACTCGCAAACAAAAGAACAGTTCTGTTGCTATCAAATCCAATACATCAACAATATCATGTACCTGAGTGTAATAATGGATAGGAATCTGATCTGGAGGCATCACATTCATTCTCAGCTCGCCAAAGCCAACTCCCGGCTAAGGCAGTTGTTTCCACTCATTATTCGCCATAGTTCACTCCGCACACGAAACGGTTTAATCATTTATCATAAACTTATTTGCCCCATCCTAATCTACGCCACACCAATCTGGGGAACAGGTGCTCGCTGTCACCCCCAGAAACCACAGCGCTTTCAGAACAGAGTTATTCACATGATAACAGATGCACCCAGGTGCACACGAAATGACCAGCTCCACAACGAGCTCAAAGTGAAAAAAAAACCAACACCATGCGCACAAGAGGCCACATAACTGTATAAGAAAATCCCAGCGGTAGAAAACCTCCTGGTTCGTGAGCTGACAAACTACGACGAAATGCTGGTGTGGAGGCGGAAACTACCCAAAGCCCGCATCCTCCCTCGAACAACCTGACAAGACATTACACTAAAACATGTATATAGTTGAAACTGTCATTTTGTTAATNCGCACAAGAGGCCACATAACTGTATAAGAAAATCTCAGCGGTAGAAAACCTCCTGGTTCGTGAGCTGACAAACTACGACGAAAGGCTGGTGTGGAGGCGGAAACTACCCAAAGCCCGCATCCTCCCTCCAACAACCTGACAAGACATTACACTAAAACATGTATATAGTTGAAACTGTCATTTTGTTAATAGTTGGGGTAGAGCTAAATTCGGCCGTTTGTATGCATATATATTATTGTTTAATTATTATATCATTTCGAATTAATTAAACTACGTATAACCAAGTATAATCATAATATAGTTTAACGATTTAATGTGTGTATGTATGTATATGTGTATATGTGGGTAGGTGTGTAAGAATATACACGTGCACATTTGGAAACAAGGGTAAAAAGAAGGTGAAAAAAGAAAGGAACATGCACAAGAAGAAATAAACATTTTCGTGCAAGACACATCCCAGCCGAGTATCTGCTGGTTGTGTGTCTGCTATATACTGCCATGAGACTACTAAACACAGACATCATGAAGTCATTTCACAAAATTACTTCTTTAATACGTATTAAAATTACATTCTCCAACACCAGAGATCCATCCACGTGCTAGGGAATTCCGGAGAAATGCAAACTAGGAGCATCTCGCTTCTTGCGAGCTTTTGCTGCAGTTATAGGCCACTGGTAGGAGGTAAAAACTCCGCTAGCCTTCATAAAGGACAGCTGGCGTGGATCACCCCCTTCCTCCTATAGTGGAAGACCGATCCCTTCTTCCTTCTCAAAGGTAACAAAAAGAGTCTAATGGGCAAAGCCTTACCCAGGCTCTCTACAGGCAATCCAACTACCTCTAAAGGAGGGGGAAACCTGCTTCAGAGCTTGGCATAGGAGCGAGGTTGCGAATTCTGCATTCTTCTGAATGGAAACCGAAAACTAGGCCGCTCACGACGCGACGCCGTATATGGCGTCTGGGTGTGACTGGGTGGAGGGTCCAGTGGCTACATCCTCCTTCCCACGTCGCGTTCACGGCTTAATGAAGGATGCTGCGGGTAAGTAGAGTATGGGGAGGGAACCCCCGATGACCAAGCATAGCATTATCGCAACATAACTCATGAAATCATATACCATGTCCATTTATTTCGCTAAGATCATAACAAAGTTCCCGGTGGAACCGGCGCTTTCCTCACCAAACCTCCCCTCCTGGTGGCCGATACCTATTAAAAGGTCATACCAGGAGCGCTTCTTTCTACTGTACGTTAACTCCCGCAAACAAAAGCTAGATCGGCTCTTTTGTTTCGCAGGGCGCCACCGGGAACTTTGAATTTTGAGTCCGTCATACTGGTCCGAAAAGAATTTAAAAACACAAAAGCTAAATACTTACAACACAATACATTTAAACACTACCGCGCTCGCGCTTCTCCTACACACGAAAAATTAAGTATGACGGCATTCCCTTAGCACATTCTCGGCCCAGTGCAACCAGGCTGTGTCGGACTAAGATTTGGGAAACAGCTGGTAGCCAGGATTGTTTCCCGCCTCCTCGCCCCTGGTCGCAAAGGGCGTTAATCTACACCACACTGCAGACGTTCGATTCCATTCACACATTAAATACACTCATTCCACTATCATTCTCGGGCCTTCGGCCTCGTCCATTCCTGGAAAAACTTGCGTAGTTCCTTCCGACTTCCTAAATCGCATTCCGGGTCCGTCGCTGGGGTCGTTTTATCTGGGTGTTTCCTGGAACAAGACATATTGTATCCAGGAAGTGGTCAAGATCGGTGGGTTGTCGCATCCGGTGTTTTGGCCAGGTACCACCCGAGGAGAAGGACTAGTACCTGACCACTCTATACCCCGTGAAGGGTTTACCGCAGTGAAAGTACAGCCTCCCGTATGTGCGAGCGGCATCCTTATAGATCTTGGACGGGTCAAATTCTTCCCCCCTTCTCCAGAAGCACTCCTTGAGCAAGCTCAGAAGCGCCTCCGTGTTCGTAGGCAGACCCACCTGGGCGACGGTGAGCCTGTCGACGCACTCCATGTGGGGGAAGAGGATCTTCTCTCCCCCGTCCATAGACCTAACCAGTAGGGCTACTGCTGCCATCAGGATCGGTGGTTCTTCCAGTCTCGAGAGTTGGGCTCCTCGTACGACCTCGTCGTAGAGTTCCCACGGTTCTTTCGGGTGGGCTCCCAAGGGCCAGGCTTGTACTGAGGCATCGATAGTGTTCCTATCCGATGGCCAGTCGATGGTAAAAATCCTATCAGTTTGGGAAACCATTTCGTTTCTCCTTACCTTAGCTTGGAGGAGAGAGACTTCTCTGTCTGCTATTTCCTGATTTACCTCTTCCGTGTCTCTCGCCTCGACTACTCTTGGTTTCCTGATAGCATGCTCTGCTCTTCGCCTCTGGTCCCTTAGGAGTTTGCTCATGTTGCGAGCAACATGAGCAAATCCCTCCCTTACATACAAGACTGGATTCCAGGCACAAGGCCATCCATCATTTGGCCCCTCTGGATTTGTCACATCTGGTGTTGACATATCTGTGGTTTCGTCGTCCAGGTCGACCAAGTGCAGGATCGACCCGGTGACTTTTGGCACCTGTGCCTGCCGCACAATAGGCGCCTTCTGATATGGTGTTGGACTAGGTTCTGGTGTGGGACAGTCTGGTTGGGTATTATCCAGAATAACGGTAGGGAAAAGATGTCTAGACATTGTCAGTATCTGAGTTCTCCGGATCCGTATCATCCCTGCCCACACCTATCGATTGGTTTAGACTTTGGCTCAGCCACCACACGTCGAAGTCTTCATTTCTTTTTCCAGCCTCTGTCAGGAATTCAAGCACTCTAGGTGCAAGAACCCTGTCAGATAGCATTGCCTGGAGGTCGACTTGGCCGTGACTGCCTTCAAAAGAGGACCGAAGGTCCTCGATTTTCGGGCAGTCATGTAGAAGGTGAGCGGAGGTATCTGGTACCCCGCACACCACGCAATTAGGATCTTGTGTTAGGCCAAACGAGGACAACTTCGCCTTGTAGTTACCATGTCCGGTCAAGAACTGCGCACTGTAGTGACCTATGGAAAGCCACCTCATGGACAGCCTCAGCCGGACATCCGGGAAGATCTCGTATGTGATTCTGCCTTTCTCAGAGTTCTCCCACCTCTCTTGCCAGGTATCAATAGATCTCTCTCTGATTACCTTTTGATCTTCTGGGGGGATAGGATCCACCCATTTCCTTCTACTAATTTCTCCACGTTCTTTGATTAGTAGATCGAGAGGGAGTTCTGATGCCAGAACTTGCAAAGCGTCACTCGAAGTTGTCCTATACGCTTTGGTGATGGCCAGTAGCGCAGCGCGCTGTGCACTGATCACCTTCCTCCTTGTATGTACTTTGTCGACCTCCGGGTACCATACACCTGCAGCATATGTTATCACTGCCAAGAAGACTGATCTGTACATCAACTTCAACGTGTGGTAACCGAGTCCCCAGTTTGCAGGTGCAACAGCTCTGAGTCGGTGGAACATCACAACGGCCTTGTTCGCCGCATAGCATACGTGACCATGGAACGCAAGACGTGTCTGAAGTATGACTCCGAGGTACTTCATTTCTTGGACGAGTTTCACAACTCGTCCTTCGAAACGTATCACTGGCTTTCTTTGGAGGTTTCCTTTGAGAATTAATCCATTCATTTTCTCAACCGAGAACTTCAATTTGAAGTTCTCAGCCCAGGTGGTAATCTTTTCCAGGGCACTTTCCGTTTTTTCCTCCAATTCTCGCCGTGACCATGCTGGTATGAGCAGGAGTCCATCGTCTGCATATCCATAGATCACGCAGCCATCCGGGAGGGTTAGCCGCAGCAATCCTTCGAATATGATATTCCACAATATCGGGCCAAGGACGGATCCCTGAGGACAACCTTTCGTTAGCACTTTAAACTCAGTGTGTTCCCCCAGTCTGAGTTGGCATGTTCTTTCATTCAAGAAATCTTTGATGAGTCCGTATAAGTTCTTGGGGCACTCCAACAAGCGTAGTTGCCACAGAATTTGCGGCCACCACGCATTGTCAAATGCTCCCGAGATATCCAGTGATATTGCCAAGACATACTTGTGTTCGTATTGTCTTACCTGGTTCACCATGTCTATTATGGCCTTCTCAGTACTTTTCCCTTTGATAAAGCCATACTGTCTTGCGTGAATACCTTGGACTACGTCCAGGTACTCCATGAGCCGTCTGTTCACCAGACGCTCCAAGACTTTCCCCATCACAGATAGTAGCGTGATGGGGCGGTACGACTTGGCCATTCTCGGGTTTTTCCCGGCACCTTTAAAGATGACTTTAAGAAGCCCTCTCTTCCAGCACTCGGGAAATACTCCTGTTCCCAGACAATGGTTGAACATGTCAAGCAATTCTGTTTTCATTCTTGGATATGCTCGGAGCAGCATTTCCCCTGTCAGGCCATCCATACCTGGGGCTTTCTTGAGTTTGACTCTACGGACTATCAGATTCAGTTCATCCAAGTGAAACGGTGCCGTGTCCTCTGTCCTGACCTCCAGTACTGCGTTTTCTCTAATTTCCCTATGGTAATCACTCTCCCCTATCTGAGAGTCGTCAGGCAACAAGACTTCCATCAAGTGCCTGGCATTTTCCTCGAGGGACTGCAGTAATATTCCATCCGACTCGAGAGCTGGAAGCTCCTCATTTCTCCTGATTTTACCTGACACCATCCGGTAGACCAGGCCCCATGGGTCCTCATTTCCCCTTTCTGTGACAAGCGTTCTCCACGCTTGCTGCCTCTTTTTCCGAAGCGTTCGCCGGTAGTCCCCTCTAAGAACATTGTACCGCTGGACTGCTCTAGCTCTGAGATCTGGTTGATAAGTTCTCTTGAAATTCTTTCTGGCTTTCTTAACTTCCTTTCGCATCCCTTCCAATTCATCATCCCACCAGGGGTGATGAGGGACTTTCCTGGTGACCTGAGGAATTGCTTCCTTACAGGCCACCATAATGCAATCAACCAGATTCTCAGCCCTTTGGTTTGTAGACATACTGTTCTGTTCTCGTCTGTACTTGTCCAGATTTCTCAGCAGCACTTTGTCAAAAAGGGTCCAATTGGCTCTCGCAGTTATAAATCTTGGGCGCTCTGGTCCGTTTCCCTCACCTCCTTTCATCCGGATGGTGAACAGTATCATCTTGTGGTCACTATCTACCTCGTCAGAGACTCTCCAGTCCCCAATACTTCCGAGAGCATGCGCTGTAGCTACTGTCACGTCAAGATACGATTCAGTATCGTGGGCTGGCGACCGGTAAGTCGCCTGATGACCTGGTGAATTTACAACCTGCAGATTTTTCTCGGTCAGGTACCTGTTTACCTCCTCTCCTCGGTCGTCCGTCTTAGGGGAATTCCACAGTTCTGATTTGGAATTGATATCCGCGCCGAAAATGATTCTCCTTTCCTTGGCTCTTTGGATGATCACCTCCCATTGAGAGAGGTGCCGATCAAGTGGGTCACTTGGTTGGAAGTATGACGATACAATCGTCACACTCACTCCCCCCATCTCCAGTTTCAGACACGCATGATGCGTGTTTGATAGAGCCTCCAGCGGGATATAGCATACCTTGGGATTTCTAACCCAAATAGCAGCCATCGGTGTGTCCCCAAACAAGACAAAACGACCAGGAAGACTTGGTATTTTCCCATGAAGCAGGTAGGGCTCCTGCATCATTACCAGATCCAGATTTTGCTCCTGTCCGATTCGATGCAGTTCCATTGTGGGAACTGCTGCCCTTTGCAGGTTAATTTGCCCGACGTGTAGCAGCGCATGACGCTCAGTCATACTGGGTTCTTTCGAGCTCTAGCGCGAGCATTCTCTGGTGAACAGGGCAGTCCGGAGAACCGACCTTGTGATATATTTCCCTTTTCTTATCCCTTTGACAGTTAGAGCACTTTGCAGGTTCGGCCTGTTTGGCACATTCGCTGTACTTGTGTCCGATCTCGGCACAACCTGAGCAGACTAGGGGTGACTTGCATTTGTCCTTAACGTGGCCATAGCCTTGGCATCGAAAGCATCTGGCGGGTACAAGATAATCACGTACCTTACATCTCTGAAACCCTATATAAAGGAACTCCTCTGCTATGAGCATGCGTCTGAGTGCAGGTGTTGTCTCAAGGATAACGTTGACTTTGTCCTTATTACTCCTGGGGCCAGTTCTGAACCTGACTGTGGCGTTTCGGGTGAACTCCTCTTTTCCTATCCTCGACTCTCTGAAGTTCTGGTCACACAAAGTTTCCAGAAACTCCGGGGTGTCGTATTCTCGGGGCACATCGAATATTATAACCTTTGGTCCCCTTCTCTTAGGATCCTCCACCCTCAGTCCAAGTTCTTCCATCCGCTTGAGATTTTTAAGCTTGAGGAGAGTCTCCTCGTCCTCAGCCTCTAGCAACACACCGCCCTTCCCGACCTGTCTCACATTCCTTATCTTTAGATGTTCCTTCACAGGGTCCAGAGATTTTAACTTACCCCTTGTCTCCTCAGACTTGCCCTCGCCTTCTTTAGGGTATATCAAAACTGTTTTCCGTGCACCTACCCTGCGACCCTGTACCACCTGCCACTCCTCAGGCTGGTCAGAGGTCTTTGTTTCCTTGCTTTTGTTCTCTCTCTGTTCCCTGACTATGTCAGAGAAAGAGAGCCCCTTTGTCTTTGAACCAAGTACAACTTGTGGGGTTTCTGGGGCAACTCTTTCCAGGGTTAGTACTTTTTCTTTTAATCCCTTATTTTCAGCATGCAGTGTGCTGTTCTTCAGCAACTGCATGTCCAAGAGTGCCTTGAGTCTCATGATCTTAGGGAGTAAGAAGTTGCCACATTCCTTTGTAACTTTCTTTTTATCGTCCGTGATATACTCCGTGATGTTCTCCAACATCTGGGACGCTTCAGTCTGGATATATTCATAGTCTATTTCTCCCTCTGGTTCTGTTTCTGTTTCTGGCTTTGTGCTCTCTTCGGGGTCACCACTCCCGATTTTTTCTGCCTGTTCTTGTTGGGATGAGGTGCCAGCGTCGCCCACGCTGCAACTCTCGTAACTTTCTTGCACTGTTTTTATCATGATTTTCGCCTCTTGTCCCCAAACAAGAGGGTACACCTTGCGGATCCAGTCCGCCTCCTCCTTGGAAGGAGACAGTACCTGGTCCCAGACTGTCTCGCCATCCAACAACCTGTGAAGGTAATAGATGGCTTTGCTCTGTTCAATCCTTGATTTCTGGGTAGCTGTTCCTAAAAACAGCTTTCTTTCCGGTAGATGACCTCCATATGCCTTTTCTGGAGGAGACTGGTACAGAGCGTACCAAGGCTCTCTTGATGGTGCCATTTTCGCTTTGAGGTCTCACCCTCGAGAGGCTGAGCCTCACGGCTGGGGCAAGTGGTCGGAAACCACCGCCCCACCCAGGTGCTGTCTTTACCCTTGTTCTAGTGCTGACCTCTTAGCCGATCTAGGTCTTGTAGCAGCACACTAGTGTTTTACACACTAGGCTGACTGATCGCCTTGATTCGTTGCCACCACCCGCCCACGTTGAGGGGGGGCAGCACTCAGCACCAAGTTCCCCAGACGCTCGGTCTGAGCAGCAGAGCCGCGCAGTTCCTTGCGTCGAGTACAGTGGTACTACTTCACTTACTCTAACACTGTTCCACCAAGCGCAGTGTGGGGTTTTTCTCAGTAGGATCTCCAATCCTTGCGGGTGGTACCCTGAGAAAACCTAAGATCATAACAAACAATAGTAAGTGCGGAGTCTATAAAGTCCAAGCACATTGACCGCAAACATGCAAGTAAAAAAAAAATTATTAGAGTAGCGGGCCGCTACAGTTATTGATGTATGGGGACACAGTAACTGAAAAATAAGAAGTCAAAAACAAGGATTAGTAAAGAAACGGGGAAAATTTAACCAAAACCTCCATACTATGGAATACGGAATTTATAATTAAAAAGGAAATGCAGGAAAAAAAGAAAGGAAAAAGGTTGGCGCCTAAAGGCATTGACGAAAGGGAGTAAAAACTCCCACGTAAAGGGAAGACGAAATGGGAAGCGTTTCCACAAAATATAGGGAAAAATTAACGGGAAGATTCAAAGTGGGGAAATTGTGTTTCGCTGCGGAACTAATGCGCCCACACAGCTGATGTCGTATATTACGTGAGATAATGACAAAGATGTGTAAGAAGTAAGAGAATATTTAAGCGTGTGTACTATTAACAACGAGGTGTAGGCACCCGCGCAACCAGGAGATAACACAAAATATATAATCAAATTTATTAAAGAGAGAAAGAGAGTAGCCACTATAGTATGTGTCATTGACCTCGGGGCTTAGGGGCCCACGCAACCATAGGTTTTAATGTAAATTTTAAAGTAAAATTTAAATTAGTCGTTTTCTCTCGGCTGGGGGCGGGCATTGCACTCCCCACACAGAGGTGGCAGGACTGGCTCCTGCTCTAACTTCACGCGTGNTCTCTCGGCTGGGGGCGGGCATTGCACTCCCCACACAGAGGTGGCAGGACTGGCTCCTGCTCTAACTTCACGCGTGATGCTCACGAAGTGTACAAATCTAGTTTCAAGAGATACAACCCCATAATTTAATTAATTAAAAATACTATTAACATTAAGAAAAAAATATCACCAAGACTGCCAACGTACGTTTCCAGCCTGTCTTAGGACTCGGGTACCTTATAGCGCCTCAGGGATTGAGAAATAATTTAAAAATACAACTATGATGAAACATCTATCAATCATATTAGTATTTATATACAACACAAAATGATCACAGTCATTACAATCTCACTTCAATACAGGCAACGTCTTTGCCCAGACCAAACGCGAATAAATTTACGGGACTATTAAGGTTTAAAAACACCTATCTTACAATAAAAGTGTAGCCGAGGATTTTAATAAATGCTCGTCCAGTCAATAACGAAACCTGGTTATTCAAAATACCGAACTAAAACGGACAATACTAGGTTGCAACCTCACTGCTACCTCCTCCCGCGATCACTCTGCTGGCAGGATCGGAGGGGGGTTAAATGATAATGGGAACCAGGGCTTGCTGGGGAAACCCGGTTTGCCCTAAGATCAAAGCGAGCATGGCTTATGGATGACTTATATATTTGTGCTGAAGGAGGGAGGGTGTTAGCCTATTTTCCGCCGTAATTCAAATGAAAGACAACTGGTGGACAAGAACCCTCCCCAGAGCTTGTACAGCAACCGAGCTGAAGAGCTTGCTCCAGCGATGCAAAGCGGCGGTGGCCTTGAGCAGTTGCATGTCAGCAGCGGTGGCANAACCGAGCTGAAGAGCTTGCTCCAGCGATGCAAAGCGGCGGTGGCCTTGAGCAGTTGCATGTCAGCAGCGGTGGCATGACAGCCGAGACCATATTGCCGGATACGCGACCGCCAAGCTCCTTAAGGTGACATGACGGTCGGTGGCAAATCTACTATGCTTTTCACTTCGATTATGAAATATAAGATAAAAATATATAACTTATCGTATAATTATTTTTAATATGTACTGAATTAACATTTTTATTATATTTATTTTATTGGCGATTTTTAATTTACTGTAAAAACTAAATTCCTTTCACTTATTAGTAAGTGGCTTCTGTTTCCTTCGGCATGTGAATAAACCAAATGTCATAAGTTTTTTTTTTAACACGCGACGTGTAATACTTATGAATGAATCATAGCGGTGCGAGCGTTTAAGCCATCCGAGGCCAAGTTGTACCATGGACACACCTCCGTACAGCGGTCGGCTGTTATAATAACATGCATTCAGCACTGTACCCCCCTAGCCGTAGTATGTCTACTACACTCGCCTTGCCTTCGTCATAAGCCATGCAGGCTGCAGTCGGCACTGCCGTCAGCTCATGTCTGCTCGCGTTATTAAATAAACAGTAGGTACTTACTCTCTGTACTGTAGAGAAATAGCGGTGAATATATACAGAGATCGCAGGCGACAAATAGCAGACGTCGCGTTGCTGGTAGCAGGAATCAGAAAGATGGCCAATTTATTCTAATTTACTATAATGCTATGTATTAAGTGAACGTCTGAGGTAGGGACGGGAGTTTAAGTGCCTCTCAGAGCTAGGCCCCAAACGCCTACGGGAGAGGGAATTTCATGCAACGGAGGCGTGCACCGCGACAGAGAGGGATTAAGGCAGCTGTCGCAGCAATTTGGGCAATAAACTGCATCCCTTAGTGTTCCTATAACTGAGGCTATAGTTAAAAAAGGGGTTTGGAAAAATCGGTATAGTCGCCATAAAAACCCTTTCGTCAGGAAAGAAGTTCGAAACTTATTCATTATGCATTAGTNATAGTTAAAAAAGGGGAGGGGAAAAATCGGTAAAGTCGCCATAAAAATCTTTCCGACGGTAAAGAAATTCGAAACATATTCATGCATTAGTGAAAATGCTACAGGAGACAGCAGGTGTGGATTCCATGCTTTTAAATGTGGAGTTGAAAATCTAGAAGAGAAAGGGCGTGGCTGTGGGCACAAGTGCCCTTGAGGTTGAACTGGTGTAAATATTTTTGTGCAGGCAAACCAGCACAATAATATTGACAGCTGCTATTGGATGCAGGGCGCCCTGCTTCTCGTCGAGTGCGTCGGCGAACTGGGCAGCTCAGTCATGGCACCTACTACATCTTCACTCTTCTGAGCAGACATCAGGGTATTCATGCCCGGGGTTTAGCCGGGGAGGGGGGGAAGGTCCAGAGAGAGAAGCCACCTACTCACCATCCTCCAAAGTAGACCGTCGTTCGTGGGTGAGCTGTAGCTTGGCGGGACATCCAGGACTTACCAGGCCTGATGGTGAATCGGCTGGCCCAGGTGTGAAGGCTGACATCAGGAAGCTTTCGAGGTCCGACGCATTCCAATTCATTCCTCACGTATCCGCAGTCATCAGCCACATACTCCAGAAGTGAGGTTCGCTACACTTCGTCCATGGCACCTCGAAGTTCCCATCCTCGCCAAGTTCGTTGGACTGCCTTCTGCACAATGCGCTTCACCATCTCGTTCTGAGCTACCAAGGTCCCCGACGTCCACGACGACAGCGTTGTAGCACCGGCCAGATGGTCCGTGGGCTGGTATTCGAGTATTCTCCGCCATCCAAGGACCTGGGGATCCTCTATCCTCCACCTAGGGACGCAACTAGTTGCCGAATAGTCGCCCAACCGAAGCTGCTGCAGTACCGCCGCACTCGCAGAAGTCTTCGCCTTCACTGGTCTAAAGGGGCACGATGTTCATTCCACGGCAGCTCGGCTCCTAAAGGTGGCCACCTCCTTGCATCACTGGAGCAAGCTCATCAGCACGGGGATAGTTAAAGCCCCGT
Source organism: Clitarchus hookeri (assembly GCA_002778355.1). Classification (NCBI taxonomy): domain Eukaryota; kingdom Metazoa; phylum Arthropoda; class Insecta; order Phasmatodea; family Phasmatidae; genus Clitarchus; species Clitarchus hookeri. The sequence goes on from NQII01003962.1 coordinate 187,521, forward strand.
CAGGGTTCGTTGTCCACCCAGTTGTCTTTTATTTTAAATGAGGCGGGAAAGAGAAGCTAAACCCCTCATCCCGCCACTCCTAAATATTGACTCCCTGAGCCTAGCTCGCTTTGATGAAAGGGCAAGTTGGGTTTCCCCATCAAAACCCTTGTTCCCATTAATATTTAAACTCCCTCCGACTCTGCCTGCACAGAGATCGTGGGAGGAGGTAGCAGCGAGGCTGCAACCTAGTATTGTCCCTATCGGTATTTTGAATAAGAAGGTGAACTATTCGAGAATTTATTAAAATCCTCGGCCAATCTTTTATTGTTAAATAGCTGATTATAAGCCTGAATAATCCAGTGAGTTTATTCGCGTAAGGTCTGGGTAAAGGCGTTGCCTATATTAGTAGAGATGGTAATTATTATGATGATGAGATGTTACTTATAAATACTTATATCTTATTGCTGTTGGTGTTGATAAGTTTTGTAGTTCAATCAGACTCAATCCTTGAGGTTTTTTAAAATATCGGAGTCTTACACACAGTCTGTAAACGTACGTTTGCAGCATTTTTAAAATTGTTATTTATGATAACATTAGTTTATTTAATTGAAATAAAATAGGAGGCGGTTTTTTCGTTAAAGAATTCACTGCGAGAACGTCACGTAAAAGGAGACTGCTGCCATCTCTGGGTGTTGAGATAAGACCCCGCTCCCGGTGGAGAGGTCTGCCAATCAGAGCAGGCACTGCTAGTTCCTATATTTTTCGTAAACATGGCCGCCGCTTTTCATCTTTGCCGAAGCTTAGGGCGGGTGTAGTACAGGCCCCGTTAAGGGACCACGACCCCCCAATTGGTGTTATTTTTTACTGGCAGCGGGATAGGAAAGGCAAGCCCCTCCACCCTCTGCACCTTATTAAACTGTGCTTGCAGTAGTTTCCCACCACAGCTACTTTTTGTCTAACAAGTTTCCCCAGTAGATGCGTTGTAAATGTGGACCTTATTTCANAAGGTCTGGAGTGGGGAGGTTAGAAGGAGGGAGTAGCAAACTCCCACCTAGTTGTTGATTAAAACAGAAATTTAGAATATTGCAAGGCTTTTAAATTGCCACCAATAATCCAACGAGTGGACTCGGAGGTTGTTAAGTAATATAAATATATGGTAATTTGAGTCTAATTGCCAGTATAGTTGTTAAAAACTCGAAAATATCGTGAAGGCGTGGTCTGGGAAAAGGAATGTTGTATAATATTTAAATTGATCCCCAACCTGTTATTGAGGGTAGTTGGTATTTTTAAAACGTTACTGGAAGGTGCTGTTGGCAAAAATAAAGTAAAGAGATTGTATTCAAGTTTTAAAATTAAAATTTGTTGTATCTGTTTAAGCAGTTAATTTTTTTACGTAACACTTTTTCCTCGTGTGTTCGTACNTTTAAAATTAAAATTTGTTGTATCTGTTTAAGCAGTTAATTTTTTTACGTAACACTTTTTCCTCGTGTGTTCGTACTACTCTAACGAGTTAATAGAGGTTGGTTAAAAATGTTGTTTATGCAGTTTAGTTTTGCGTAAAGGCGCTGAGGGCGCGTATTTAATGTGTACGGTATTTCGCCAAAAGGGGCCATAGATTTTTAAAAGAAAGGTTGAAAAGTGAGCTAGGAATCATGATTTTGTGACGTGGTCGGAGGTCTCTGATTGGCCGAGAGGTCTCGAAGATGATAAAATTTCGTTCGCCGCTCTAGGGATGGCAGCAATATCTTTTTTTTACGTGGAACTCATTTCAAAGTTGAAAATTTTGTATCGGGAAAATGAAAAACCTTTTTTTAGGGTTGTAAAGAAAATAGATTGACTTTGTTATGTATATATATATATATATATACAGGGAATGGACAAAATAATATGAACACCTGACATATACACAATATTTATATATTAATAAGGTTTTGGGCCACCATTTTTTTCTAAAACAGTTGCAATTCTTCGCGGAATAGATTCGTAGAGTGTCTGAATGTTGTCCCATTCTTGTACCAAAACATCCACCATTTGCTTTAATGATGTTGGAGCTGGAAATCTGCTCCTCACTCTTGGCTCTAAAACTCCCCATAACGGTTCAATATACAACTCCAGACCGGTCCCTTCTACAAACTACTAGAAGACTACGACCTCAAACCAAGACTGAACCTTTTAGTCCGTGTGTATGGGTGCATTATCATCTTGGAATATGGCAGTGTTTGGCAGCAATATGCTAGTCATAGTAAGAACTTCANGTGCATTATCATCTTGGAATATGGCAGTGTTTGGCAGCAATATGCTAGTCATAGTAAGAACTTCATCATTGAGGAATGAGAGGACCAGCTGAATACAAAACGATATAGCCGCCCAAATCATAACGGAACGTCCCCCATGATTGACGGTAGGAATCAGGCAGTCCTGATCGTAGGCTTCTTTTGGGGTTCTCCATACATAAACCCGGCCGTTTGTAGGAAACAATGTAAACGATGATTCATCGGACCATACCACATTCTTCTAATCATCAAGTGTCAAGGTTTTATGATCGTGGCACCTTTTATTTCGCAGTTTAGCGTTGGCTTCCGTTATTAAGAGTTTCGCAATTGCAGCCCTTCCATGAATGTTAGCTTTGTGGAGCTCCCGCCGTACANCGTTATTAAGAGTTTCGCAATTGCAGCCCTTCCATGAATGTTAGCTTTGTGGAGCTCCCGCCGTACAGTTTTTGTAGAAACAGTATGCCTCAAGTGAGTGTTGAGTTCTGCTGTCACTTTTGCCCCGGTAGTTTTATGTTGTCTGGCCACAATTATTTTTAATGTTCGTCGGTCTGTGTCAGTTAACTTTGGGTTTCGCCCACTATTCCTCTTCGCCGATGATGTTTTACCATGCTTTGTGTATGCTGTCATTACCGAGGATACTGTCGCTCGTGAAACGTTAAACAATTCAGCTGTTTTCGTCACAGACGCTCCCGCTAACCGAGCACCAACGATTTGCCCTCTTTCGAAGTCTGAGAGATCACACATTTCACCGATCGCTTGTTTTAACCGTCGCAGAACAAAGCGTATAATACCCTGAAATATTATCTACAACATTTGGCAAGTAAATTGTGAAATACATACGCGTCGCATTATTTACACGGAAGCAGTGTTGTCAACATGCAACAAAATGTACTATATTGCATGGTGTTCATATTATGTTGTCCATCCCCTGTATGTACTGAGTGGCCAAATTATTATGACCACTTGACACTTATACGCAGTTCGGCCATAACTTCACGTTGTTGCCGTTAGAGAGCGAGATAGCAAAGAAAAGGGAATGCAAGACAAGTAAAGCATCAAATGCACTGTGTTGCTTGCGAAGCAATGGACAACAAACGTAATTTAACTGAGTTTGAATGCGGGATGATTGTAGGCGCTCGAAGCGTTGGAACCAGAATCAGCAAAACGGCTGCACTTGTGAAGTGTTCGAGAGCAGCAGTTATTAATGTTTACATAGAGTGGACTACCAAGTAGAAAACCGGGTCTCTACGTCAGGCTTGTGGTCGTCACAGGCTACTGAATTCTCGACCTGAAAGGAGACTTGCCAGAGTTGTCCAGTCCAGCAGAAGAGCAAAAGTACGTCAAATTGTGGGGAATATTAATCAAGGAGCATCTGCGAAGATCTCTGAACTAACTGTTTATCGCAAATTACACCGTTTAGGCTATCGAAGCCGACGACCTGTTCGAAAGCCTCTACTGTGTGCCTTAACAAGACCAGACGTGTCCAGTTCACAAAGGAGCACAAGGATTGGACAGTAGATGACTAGAAAAGGGTCATGTGGTCCGATGAATCGCGTTTTCAGTTACACCATGCAGATGACAGGGTGCGAATATGGAGAATACAACACGAAAGCATGGACCCCAACTGCATTGCCACAACACTTCAAGCTGGTGGAGGCAATATTGTGGTTTGGGGGGTGTTTTCTTGTCATTGTATGATTCCTTTAATTTCTGTGGAACAATGTCTGAATGCCCAAGGGTATTTACGTGTTATAGCATATCACGCACATCCTGTAATGATAATGGTGTACCCTGCCGGGGATGGATACTTCCAGCAGGACAATGCTCCCTTCCTTAAAGCTGGCATTGTTCGCAGATGGTTCGAAGGGTATGACATAGACTTTACCTTGATTAGTTGGCTTGCACAATCACCGGATATCAATCCAATTTTGAATATGTATGATGAGATCGATCGGGGCATCTGGCAGCTGGATCAAGTACCATCAAATCTTAAGGAATTGGGAAGTGCAGTTTATCAGATATGGTCTCAAAGTCCACATACCACCTACCAACATCTCATAGGGTCCATGCCAAGAGGAATCCAAGCAGTATTAAAGGCGAAAGGTGGTCCAGCAGTTTATTGAAGGGGTGGCCATAATAATTAGGCCACTTTGTTTATATATGTATATATGTATAGTGAGAAAGTTATTGGATTTTAGTTTTGTGTATCATTTATAGGTTTAAAGTAGTTTTGATATCTGGAAATATTTGCAGTATGTTATTGAAGATTTGAAGTCTTTAAAAAGCATTTTAATAGTAATTAATTGTAAGTTTTTTGATAATTGAAGCAATTCACAGGTCTGACTTCCATAGTAGGGTAATAACTTGCCTGCAAAGTGCAGTTAGGGTTACTTAATTATAACAGACAGTGCTACGATCAGTAGGTATCGGTTAAATTCGCGAATATTTTACTCGTCAGAGTTTATGATATTGTTTAAAGAACCAGGAATTTCCGGAACGGCCTTATGAAGGATAGATTAAATAATTTAAATTTAGAAAAATTGTTGAGTGCTTCCAGTAGTAGCCAAGATTTTACCTGTTGGTTTGTTACACAATGGCATTTTGTAATGTAGGTGCGGAAGTGTGCCATAATGATNTTGGCATTTTGCAATGTAGGTGCGGAAGTGTGCCATAATGACAGAGAAGTTACATTCCGACAAGAAACGCATGAGCGAGTTCATGTCTTGGACGGTCTCTCAAAGTTCTCCTGGCACAATCTGGGGTGAGGAACGATTGGTTTTGAAGCTGGCTGGGCCCTGTGTAAGAGTTTCATGCGCGTCTAGGGGTAGAGTGTGGACTGTAGCTGGCCTTTGAACACCTATCGACGTCTCTGCGTACGATAGGTTTCGAGGCAGGTTTTGTGCGTCATTAATTTTTTGATACTTCGCCAGGTTTATAGCTAGCGCTGAAACTGGCTTGGTGAGTTTTTACTGTTGCGCTTTGAGGTTTTCGGCCTTAATTTTGGCGTATTTTTTCCTCCTCCAAAAATTTGGGGCAGAGTTTTGATTTTGATTGGTGTGGGCCTTGACAGTTACAACAAATCGAGGTTTCTGCGAGGTTGGGACAGATGCTTTTGTTGTGTGGCCCGGCGCATTGTGGGCAGACAGTTGTCATGCTACAGTATTTGTGGGCGTAACCTATTGCCGAGCAGCTGATGCATCTGGAGATGTCTTGCGGCCTTTTCCTGTGGATACGGGGATGCACCACAGTCACATTTAGTCTAGTTATTGAGACTAGAGGCGGGAGATTCTTGTTTTGCGCGGCCATCACGCAGAAGTAGTTTTGCGGCTGCAGCTTGTGCTTGTTCGTGTTTGTGGGATCGCTGGAATCTCAAATATTTTTGCAAAATTAGGTTTTGTTTTTTATTTCATAGCCACGGTCGGAGAGCTCGGTGTGTAACTCTAGTGCACTAATGGTTGACGGAAGGTCAAATACCACTTTTGGTTGGTCTGAAGCAGCACAGATTGTACAAAAATGAATGGGATTGGCTTTCAGTAAGTTGTGTACCTTCATGGAAAGTTGGTGATCGGATGTAAAAATGTGGATTATTCGCCCGTCACGAGTTATGGATTGAGTGAAACCGGTTTTAGAAGTTTGCCCTATCAGTTGCAAGAATGATCTGTAGCTTTCGATGTTGGGAACTACAATCCTGTATTTTTGTTTAATTTCCTTTNCTCGGTGTGTAACTCTAGTGCACTAATGGTTGACGGAAGGTCAAATACCACTTTTGGTTGGTCTGAAGCAGCACACATTGTACAAAAATGAATGGGATTGGCTTTCAGTAAGTTGTGTACCTTCATGGAAAGTTGGTGATCGGATGTAAAAATGTGGATTATTCGCCCGTCACGAGTTATGGATTGAGTGAAACCGGTTTTAGAAGTTTTCCCTATCAGTTGCAAGAATGATCTGTAGCTTTCGATGTTGGGAACTACAATCCTGTATTTTTGTTTAATTTCCTTTGTTTTCAACAAGACGCGGCTGTGTGCTGGTTGGTGGAGTGCCTGAGGGGCCTCAAGTTGGTGGAGAAATCTCGTCTGGCATTTCCAGCAGTGGGCTGAACCGGTATGAAACCNAGTGCCTGAGGGGCCTCAAGTTGGTGGAGAAATCTCGTCTGGCATTTCCAGCAGTGGGCTGAACCGGTATGAAACCGGGATTGGTTGTGGCGCAACTGACGGCGTTTGGCGGGGGCGCTTGTTGTCGCCATGGGTATCTTCTGCCTTGGTTGGCGCCTTTCTTCATACAGTTCCAAGTTTTCTGTTTCCATTTCTGATTGCCTATTGTTTACCAGAACTTTTTGGTTAATTTCGTTTATCACTTGAGGTGATAAATATTGTGTTGCTGCAGCCGCAGGTAATGTAGTACTATCCCCAAGCGTTACCGTAACGCCGGGCAGAAGTTTAGGGCCGCCAGCATTCATCGCGACACCAACCAGCTCCTTGCCACAGGTGTGTTGATTAGGGTGGTGAGGAGAGGAATTTCCAGAAATTCCTGGGGTGTGTGTAATATTACTCAATAGTGTGCCTAATAATTATATTCGGTGCAGTGCACTGTGGCCGCTGATCCACTAGGGGTTAGGCTCAAGATGACCAGTTTCCTGGCAGACCACAGTGCCCATGGTGTGTGCCGCGAGCAGCACAGCTAAGCTAAGTCGTGTCTAAGGAGAGGCGGGGCCGCTACTCCACGTTCGTTGCTGTCGACTCACAAGCCAAGAGTCGTCAGGGAAAGATGGCAAAGTGCAGACATTTGGTCTTATATACTGTTCTGTCCTCCCCTTCTCCCGCGTCAATTATTTTTCGCGCAGTGACGAAAACCTCAGACATGCGATCAAGGGGGATTGGCTTCCCTTCCCCTTACGGTGCCGTACAGCTATCGCCTGCCGCATGGGCATGCTGACTGCATGTCTGACAACATGTGGATTTGAAAAACGACGTGGAAGGACGTACACATGCACGTGTGCAGTTACTTGACACCATGCAGGCGCAGGATTGTCAAATTGCTAACACAGCTTTTGCGATGCAAGCACAGATGTTTTAAAACTTTGTCAGGGTTTCATTGCCCTTCCTGTCCAAGTATGCTTGCAATCTTAACTCCAGTAACCAGAATGCATAAAAAATGTAATAAAAATAATTTTTTTTAATGTACACTTTTTAGAATATTTTTTAAATGTAAAGCAAATAATCATATATATACATATATATACTAAAAAGAAATATAATATATGTAGATATATATATATATATTCATAAAAATAATTTTCGCTATATGAAAAAAAAATTATTTCTTTTATATATAAGTCTGAGACAGTAAAAAGAAACATATATAAAAATTTATTACTGTGCTTGAGAATGACAAAATATTTAGTCGTTCCCCACACAAACTCTATTACTTCTTTTAAACCCAATCTCAGTACAAGTCCACATAACCGAGTGGGCTGAGGCGTCTGAATGCCGACCCAAAGTTCAGCAGTTCATGCCTGCACTTCACCAGACTACATTTTGAGCTCCTAAATAAAATAAAATCGCTAACTCTTGAACTAACGTGGTAGTCTAGCGAAAGCGATACCAGCACCCCTACGAGGCAATGAAAGAACTTCTGGAAATTAGATTGCGGTGTCGAACGAAGGGGAGTAATAGGGTAGCTGTGATGTCTACCAAGTTGGCCAACTGCACCAACCAATAGCTGCAGGCTTCACATACCAATCTGTTGGATGGTAGCTGTGACATCATCCAAGATGGCGGAAGAAAAAAAGATGGCGATTTACTGGCTACCAAGATGACGGACAACGTTCTAAGTCACAATATAGTGGATGTGACATCATCAAATATTTAATAAAAAAACCAAAAAGGTTAAACCTGAGTAGCTTTTTACAAGTTTGTTTTGAAAAGTGTGAAAATACCGTGAAATTGCCTTTGCATTAAAGTTTGTTCAAAAGAAGTGTGCAAGTCCTGGAATATTAAGACACCCATTTGAGGAAACGCGGTGGTGTAGTGGTCAGACTACTCGCCTTCCACCTAAAACCAGCTTCGATTCCCGGCGGCATCGTTCCTGGATTTTTGAACGTGGGAATCGTGCCAGACGATACCGCTGGTCGGCGGGTTTTCTCAGAGATCTCCACTTGCGCCCGCCTTTGCATTCCGTCGCTGTTTACTACTCACCACGTTTCACCTTCAAGACTTCGCTGTTAAGAGCATCTTAAATTTCTCACTCCATTATTTTTAAATGGTACTGATAATTCTGTGGGGAGAAAAGCAGGTCAGCGTTGTGAATCAAGATGGCTACTGCGCAACTTGCACGCGTACTCCAATCCTTATTATTTCTGAGTTTCAGCGCCTACGTCAACTTAAAAAACGCTTTTAAATTGTTACAAGTTCTAATGGTACACAATGTTTATTTTGATTACAGAGAATTTACGTCGTAAGAAAGAAATAATAGGCTATAAATTATTGTTAACAGATTTTAAATGAATATTTTAATCAAGCAGAGTAAATAAAAATCATAGTATAAAAACACACATTAACGGGCACAGATTTAACTTTATTTTGTTACTTCTTAGGACAGAGCAGGGAGGTTGGTTTATCACCAATGTCGGCAATTGTATATTATTTTAAATGAATATTTTAATCAAGCAGAGTAAATAAAAATCATAGTATAAAAACACACATTAATGGGCACAGATTTAACTTTATTTTGTTACTTCTTAGGACAGAGCAGGGAGGTTGGTTTAGCACGCATGTTGGCAATTGTTATAATTTTTTCAAAAAAGGAGTTTTGTTTCTGTTACCACAACAAAACATATTAGTATTAATTGTGGCCTCAGTTTAAATTTACAAGTTTTCTCCTAATATTTTATTTTCTGGAATTTGTGGAAATTTATAAGTTTCATCCGAATATTAAATACCGGTAAGTACTTAAATATTACACTCGTTGCGTGTTGTGTCTTTCTGCATTTTTGATAATATACATGCATAAATCATAATGTTGTGTGGGTTTTAGTTTATAACCAGAGTGCTAGAAAAGGTTACTGGTAGTTTATAAACGTTAGCGTGAACAACATAGGAATGAAAATTCCAAAACGATCGTATTTATTCACGTTATACCAGGCCTTGGGAAAGATGAAAATGGAATATGTCACAGCATTTATATTGCAGATTTGGTCAGCACCTTACATCTAATAACACTAATTTATATGCAACAGCAGAAGTTGCCTTTCGAGAGAACGTATCTAACTTCAAGTACATCATACTGGAAGTTACACATCTCGTCTATCTACAGAATGGAAAATATGGTTTCTTTTCTCGTGAGACCAAAAATATGCACTATATATACACCGTGACAACATATTTACTTTCTTATCTCAATACACTGAGACGCGAAATGTACATGTAGTGAATTGATCCACAAAAATGTAGAAAATATAAATTTGTTTATTGTTATGAAGACCTACAGAAATTTTCACAANGAAAACCTACAGAAATTTTCACGATGGTTCATGAAATAATGATTTCTGATCTCGTGATTTATGTCACATTCAACATTGGAAAATAATAAATAAAAATAAATTTAGACGAGACAGTATGCATTTTCTACCAATTACTTACAAACTTTTGTTTTCAAGGGTACAGCCAATAATTCGCATATTTTAACCGTGAAGCCGTTTGCTTATGTTTGCTTATTTTTTTCGTATTTTGCTGATTACGTTTTGTCTTGGGTTACCTTGTCTGGCTCGCNCCGTTTGCTTATGTTTGCTTATTTTTTTCGTATTTTGCTGATTACGTTTTGTCTTGGGTTACCTTGTCTGGCTCGTGTATTGGAGGTCGTAAGTTCGAATTCGGTAAGTTTCACTGGAAGTGGTTATTCCCAACTGTTTTTCCATTCCTCTTGCACGCATGTTAATGGTGATGTAGTTTATTGCAATCGCTTTCATATATCAAGATTGTTAGAAGCCCCGAATAGCAAAATACAGTAATAATTAACTATTTAATTTTATTAACCAAACTGAGGTTACTGTAATCGCATGATTCAAATAGGGACTGCAGTGANTAATAATTAACTATTTAATTTTATTAACCAAACTGAGGTTACTGTAATCGCATGATTCAAATAGGGACTGCAGTGACGTAGCGGCCAGGGCTCTGGCCTCCATCCAAGGCAAACCGGGTTCGATACCCTGCCGGGTCACTTCCGGATTTTGCACATGGGAATCGTGACGGACGAGGCCGCTGTTCGGCGGGTTTTCTCGATGATCTCACGTTTCCCCCGCTCTTGCATTCCGGAGCTACCCCGTGCTTGTTAAGAGCCGCCCAAACCTCTCTACTGCACTTTGAGGTCATATTCATGTCCACACACTTCAATAGCATAAATCTTGCACCTAACCATAACGCGAAAATTTACGACGACAAAAATATATTTGACTCTTACAATCGCCGCTTCTATAGAATAATTATTTTGTCACATTATTTCCTCGTACCTACTTGTTTTACAAACCTGCTATAGACATCGGTCAAATTGTGCGATGTTTATTTTATGCCCCAGGCATTCTTTAGGGCGTTCCAGTGCAGAAAATTAGTTCCTATATTTTTTTGCGCAGTAGATTGATGAAAGCGTCATGTAAGGGGGAAGAGGGAGGATACTTGTAAAAGTATTTCACAAAATTAACCCTGCAATTTACGAGAAATTTTTATTTATATGTTTGTTAATACTAAATTTTAAAATTTTGCATTATTAGCACTTTTGGATACAAATCATATAATTTTTGATGTAATTAGGATAAGACAAAAATATTTAACTGAAATTCTTTCTTTGTGTGCCCAAAATTTTAAGTTTTGTGTTGGGTGCAGGTAAAGTGCGATATCTACTTGAGACAATTGTTAAGTGGCATGACTGGAANAAATTTTAAGTTTTGTGTTGGGTGCAGGTAAAGTGCGATATCTACTTGAGACAATTGTTAAGTGGCATGACTGGAAAAGGCAGCTACAAGAGTGGCAGAGGGTGGTCTCTATCTAGGGACACGAGACTGCTGACGAGCGACCAACCACGAGATGCAGTCTATCAGCGACGTAAGAATGCGGAGCGGGTGCCCGCCAGTGCGGACGTAAGTGCGACCTTTAGTGCCGACTCACACTCCACGTTATATGGGGCTCGTCATGCCAACTTTGCGGTAACTTTGATCTTTTGAAATCGTAGCTGTGTTCACATTTAAATTAGGAGAGTCAAATTTGGTGATTAGCAACAGTGAGGTAAAAGGATAAAAAAAAAAAACTCCATAAATATTGAACTACTTTAAAAATTACTGCTATTAAATATTAAATTCGTGGACGATCTTTATACTTTACGCCATACTCCGATTAGTTAAATTCGTAAACTAACTTTTCAAAAATGGTGGCTGGTATCCTTGTCTTTGTGAAACTCGCTGATGACATTCTTATTAGACAGCTAACAACGTCCAGAATTTATATTTGCATTTATATATGTTCACTGTAAGCCATGTAGTTTTATAACCGTCCACAAGGAACTATTTTAAATAGCAATGTACTGCTTTCATCTTTTAATTCAATAATATTATCTGACACATAGATTCAAGAATTTTTAATAAATACGCAGGGACATGAAGTATTTGTGCTAGAGACTTGGGTTTTACGTTACACCGGTATGCACAGGAAGGATCGAGACTTCATGAAGTGGTTCTAGCAGGCACCNAAATTTTAAGTTTTGTGTTGGGTGCAGGTAAAGTGCGATATCTACTTGAGACAATTGTTAAGTGGCATGACTGGACAAGGCAGCTACAAGAGTGGCAGAAGTTGGTCTCTACCCAGGGACACGAGACTGCTGACGAGTGACCAACCACGAGATGCAGTCTATCAGCGACGTAAGAATGCGGAGCTGGTGCCCGCCAGTGCGGACGTAAGTGCGACCTTTAGTGCCGACTCACACTCCACGTTATATGGGGCTCGTCATGCCAACTTTGCGGTAACTTTGATCTTTTGAAATCGTTGCTGTGTTCACATTTAAATTAGGAGAGTCAAATTTGGTGATTAGCAACAGTGAGGTAAAAGGATAAAAAAAAAAAACTCCATAAATATTGAACTACTTTAAAAATTACTGCTATTAAATATTAAATTCGTGGACGATCTTTATACTTTACGCCATACTCCGATTAGTTAAATTCGTAAACTAACTTTTCAAAAATGGTGGCTGGTATCCTTGTCTTTGTGAAACTCGCTGATGACATTCTTATTAGACAGCTAACAACGTCCAGAATTTATATTTGCATTTATATATGTTCACTGTAAGCCATGTAGTTTTATAACCGTCCACAAGGAACTATTTTAAATAGCAATGTACTGCTTTCATCTTTTAATTCAATAATATTATCTGACACATAGATTCAATAATTGTAATAAATATGCAGGGACATGAAGTATTTGTGTTAGAGACTTGGGTTTTACGTTACACCGGTATGCACAGGAAGGATCGAGACTTCATGAAGTGGTTCTAGCAGGCACCCAGCCACTTTACTGCTGACTCCGTTCTTTTACATTAAGACATTCCGGAGTATGAGATTTAAACATTTGCGACCAGCCTATTAGCCATGCCTGTATATTAATATATAACTATATATTAATATGGAGAGAGAGACTGTGAAAAGGATGGAGGGAGAGAGGTTTGTGTCAGGATAAATTATTGAAGACAGCGTGTAAACATTATACACGCAGTAAGAGCGTCTGCTCGCCGCAATGTAATGGCGCCTTCTCGACAAGAACACTGTGTTTGCCAGTGACGGTGGTGTGGTGTCCTCATGTCACCTAAGTTAATTTTGTGTGACTGTAGAGCGAGAAACAATGGCTGCTCCATTTGTGATCTGCACGAGAAGAGAGCCGAGTCCAGTGATACTTTCCATTTTTGGTTGGTCAATGCGCACGGTGCCGTTTAACGAATATTTTGTGCACAATATGGAGAAAGTGTTCATTCAAGGGAGATGTGCTCTTTCTTGACAATGAACGTCCGCACACCAGTGTTCATACTGTGGACGCACTACTGTGTTAGAGCGTTCTGCTTATAGTCCTTAACTTGTCCCACCGGACCGTCACCTGTTTGGTCCCCTGAAAGCAGCCTTGCGACGATCAAGACTCGCCTCTGATGAAGATAGCGGCAAGTGAGTGAGTGAAAATATTTGGGTGGCTCTTAACATCGAGATCTTGAGAGCCGATGAGGGTAACGCGAGGTGAGTATGGAGCAGCGCTAGAATACAAGGGTGGGGTAAACTGGGGATCTCTGAGAAAACACTCTCGCCAGCAGCATCGACCGGCACGATTCCCACTTGTGAATATCCGGAACCAACCCCCCGGGAATCGCACCCATTTCACCTTGGTGGAAGATGAGTCGTCTAATCACTACACCACCTCGGCCCCCTTGAAGATTACGGTGCATTCGTAGCTCGCACCGTAGTCTAGATCATTTTATAATGAGGTAATAAGAAATCTTGTTGACGTTACGGTGTGATTTGGAAAGCTAGGAAGTTAATGTGTAAAAATGACTTATTTGTCTTTTCCACATTCCATTAAAATACATTGTAAATATATATTGCGAAAATGTTTTTATTTACCTTTTTTGTGAGTGAAGACATAATGCAGGTTCGTAAGGTAACACATTTGCTAAAATAAAACTTTCAAATTTTTACTTTAAAAATATAAAGTTGCGTATATATAATTTTTAATTTGTTTACATAAACCACAAAAAGAAAGTTTTTTTCGTGAATTAACGTTTTACTTCTATTTTTACAAAAAAAAAACAATTTAACCAGGAGGGCAGTAAGACGTTTTTACAGCTTGTAAAGGCACCTTTCTAAAGCGTTAATCATTATTATCAAATCATCAACGCCACACATATTTCAGGTATATGTGTGATATTTTCCCATTGCCATTTTTATCTAGTACGATGAAAATTTATGTAGGCATCGTGGAATGTGCCCACGTGTGTTTTTCTTATTGGAGTTACAAAGTGTTTACAATGCCTACCTGAGTATCTATGAACGGGAATTTATAAACAAATATGTGCATCGGAAGTAAATGGCATTATGTATATTTTACAAAACAGAGGTTTTGACATTGTCTTATTGTACTTTTGTCGCACTATTTCCGGTTGCAAAACACAATACACTATAGGGAATAATCAGCGATTTAGCCAGTAGGAAAAGGGTCTGTGTGCTATCATGGTATCGAGGTAAACTGCTGTATATGTTCTTTAATTATACATGATTGAGCGGAACCCAACTTGTGACTATTGTAAGGCGATATCTTATGCAAATTCAAGCGGGTAATATAAATAACGGTTTATACGTAAACTGAATACCAAGGAGATATAATCCCTTGAAAGTTTTGTTTCAAACAGTCTTTTGCAAAATATCGGAAAAGAAGTAAAATAAAATACCAATTCTCGAACCCTTGTTTAATATCCTAGGGATCATCAACCTATAAGCAAGATCTCAAATGAATATAACAGGAGTGGTCACCCTCTTATTGCAGACAACTTTTATACCGCCAGGAATTATGAACGTTTGGTGGTAGTGTATTGAGCAGTATTTCCTAATTTATTTTAAGAAATGGACATCTTGTTTTAACGGCCATGACACACCGTTTCCATGTAATAAGCACACAAATATTCGGCTGCAGAGGTGTAGTGGCAAGTGCCTAGCACATAGGCAATACTTCGTTCATGCGTGTACATTGGGCTCCT
Organism: Clitarchus hookeri; assembly: GCA_002778355.1. Taxonomy (NCBI): domain Eukaryota; kingdom Metazoa; phylum Arthropoda; class Insecta; order Phasmatodea; family Phasmatidae; genus Clitarchus; species Clitarchus hookeri. Next base: position 202,547 of record NQII01003962.1, read on the forward strand.
GTGTTCACTGTTCAGGCCATGTTGGGCATTTTTAACACTCACTGTAAACAGCATGTAATAAGCTTACAGTACTGAAGCTGCCTAACTGTTTCTGGCGACGGCCATGAACGTGTTTCAATCATCTTTTATACCGCACTTTATAATTTCATTAGTATTTTTCGATGAAGATTGAATTGGAATATAGTGCCCATTACAGCTGCACAGAAACAATCCTTGTGTTGCAATTTTTTTTTTTTGCAAACAGATTTTTTACAACTATAAACTTATGAATTATCTGGAGTACTGCCAAAATCACAAGTTATACTAATTGTGATGTCGTCTGGTTATATTTCTCTTTTGCAATGAAACTAAGCTTTTATGACTACAATGATGTTTTACGTAACTTAATTATATTCAGTAGCATTAGAAATTCACCGAAGGAAAAAATCATTTCAAACAACAATTAGTCTGTACACCTAAAAAGAATTTACAAATTGTTAAAAAAATTTCATGGAAGATGTAACGAGGATTGAGAAAAATTAGTGATTCCACAATAATAAAATCATTAGCATTCTTTGCTATAGTTATTTGAAGGTATATAAATCGGATATAAATATGTATACACAGTTGTAAAAATCGATAATGATGTTTATTACCCAGAGGAGTTATCAAGAGCACCTACCATCCTGGCCTATCACCACACTACCTTTTCCTCAAGTTTCGTGCTCCATTAATGTTGGCATCAAAACGTGGCAATAGCGCCAGGTCCAAGTGAAATCTCGGCAAATAGTTGTAATCTAGACTACAGTGTTCTCTGGATGTGCACGGGTGGGAATGGAGGTAAGATTCCAAAATATCCATACCACTCACTCCATCCAAGCACCCTTTAGAATTAAAGAGACTGCAATCAATGTCTGTCTTGCTCCGACTATGAATAAGGCCCAGGGACAACTTCAAAAGGCGGCAGGGAGAGATTTGAGGGAGGAATTCTTCTCACACGGACAGTTCTACGTGGGCTGGTCCAGGGTAATCTCATCTAGCAACTTTATAATCCTAGCAGCTGATGGTTTTGGTGTAACGGTTTTTATTTTTGTAAATTCTGTATATTGTTAACAAAAATGCATATTTAAACACATATTAAAGTAAAACTTGTAATACGTAGCATTTAAAGAATATGTAATCAAGAGTAAGCAATTTATTTGAAATAAAGTAACAGATATGTAATCACATTTTAAGTCATAAAATATGTTCTAATACAAACTATGCATTAACTAAACAATGTGCCTTCCCTTTGGCCAAGCTCTTAAAAAAAGTGTCTGAAATATAGTGAATTTCTGCTAATTGTATTATATTTTTTATCAGGAAACTCTAAAAATAAATTGAATGAGTATAAGGAAGTTGCAATACATAAGATAGACATGTCAAATAAAGAAGCACAAGAATATGTAGAAAATATCAGTAAGCTTTGATATGAATATGAGAAATGTGAAGAAATCAAATGGGAGAGAGATTTGAAAAAGGTTAGATAATACATAAAAAAACATTAAAAGTGGTGTTGAAGGACTGAGTATAACGTTAGACACAATTAAAAAATCAGAAATTGAGAATGAACTACTGTGGTCTCAAATAGATGGCATATCTGAACAACTCTCATGGACAGACATGCAGAATTTGTTGGAGCAGAAGGATGAGGAAATATCAAGCTCAAGAAGGATGACGCAACATTGACATCCGCCCAAGATTCGCTGAATACAGACAAACAGGAACTCATAAAAGAAAACCAAGGAGTTCTAGAGGTCAACAATAAGGCATTACAGGGTAAAAACACTATATTATCAGGTTTTTACATATGCCTTCTTTAAGTTATTTATATGATGACCTGTAGTTCAGTTGAAATAGTAACAATATTTTTATTACTTATTTAAACTATATAGATATTTGGCTAATTGACATTTAATCTTTACTTATGTGAAAAATATTATTTTAACCATGGCTACAGTTGGATAAACGTTAAATTTTAAATATAATAAACATATATTTACACAGCAGATATTACTGGCGAAGACAAAACCAAGCTCCTACTGAAAATGTGTTCAAAACGCATTTTGAAATATAGGTAATGTAGCGTGCCACCTGTCTGTTGAGATGTCTTTATGGTTTATACGTCGTTACCATACACTACTCCTCAACCTTCAGCCGTGGTTCTCAGAGAATCACGGGCTCTTGCACTAACATCTGCCTGCTCTGGGAATTAATTATTTCAACTATACACATCCACCTGCTATATTTATATATTGCCGAATGGAAAGCAGAATTTCTAAAGACCAAATTTTGGTGTTCAGTTAGGCTACGATAATATTTCTCTTTGACTAATAAATTATCTGATTTTTAATAAAAAAATTGCCACAATATAATACGGCCAATATATGAACATACATTCGTTTCCAGAAACATTTTTGAAGGTAATGTTGGATATTATACGATTTATCATTATTATTAAAAAAATTTCAATGTTAAAATTGCGAAGTAACTGTACAACTGCAAAAAATTTTTTACGAATTACTAATAGCATTTTTATGTTTGGAGTATCAAATAGAAAACGTTATTTCTAGTGCCCCACGATAAAATGAAACAATATGGTATTGCACTTGATCAAAATACTTAATAATTGCAATACAAGACGTAGAACACAAATCCGATTGTTTATTTGTGTGTTAATTCCCGTCGTGCTGCCATAATCACGTCAGAAATCTTTTCACATGCATCACTTGAATACAAATGTAAACCCAACCAATGCACTGCCCATTTATACATTTTGTACGCGATACTACTGCCATATATATATTTGCATATTGTTATCCCATGACTTTTGTCACCTCTGTGTATAATGTTCTAATACTCGTCCATGGAATCCCAATGCTACCATCTCCTCTAGCAGCAATTTTTTCGTCCCAATGTTGCAACAACCTTTGCCCCAAGGTTGTGCCAACATTGGAAAAATAACGTTGGCTGAAGATCAAAATGACACTCTGGCCTACATTGGCCAAGCGTCGTGTCATTACACGGACGTTAACACCATTTTCCAATCACAGTCTTACTAATATTTTTCAATATTAGTAGTGTTTTGGCCAGATGTGTTATTACATACACAATGCCAAAACAAATCAACGACGTTCTGCCAACATTGTTTGGTGATGTTGTAAATAAATATTAACATCTAGATAAAGAATAAATCATTTTCTGTACGTACCATTGTTCTTTGTTAGTCTTTATGTATTAGTATAGATGACATTTCATTGCAATATTCAAATTCACTCAGTGGGATAGAGCGCATATCCGCGCTCTTTGTCTCTCCAGGCCGATGTGCTACCCACTACATCACTCAAACTCTTACAGAGTAAGGAAGTAACACTAAGTTAGTTGTGTAATTGTAGTTTACTATCTACTGTTATATCACTTAATGTATGAATACGTCATATTTCACGATTTTTTATTGTATTTTATCATCTTCCTATGGCAAATATACATTCCAATATAGGACACATTTAATTTTAAACATTTGGTTATTTCAAAGCACGCAATGTATGAAACGACTTTAACTTTCTCATGTATATGTGCCAAACAAATTTCAACAGTTAAAAAGTAATACTCAATGCTTCCAATAATTACTTCTAAGTTCATAATTTATTTTGATATTAGGAAACCTCAAAAGTTATAAAGATAAACAAAGTGTTAAAATTAAAACCAAATAATATTTTTACTCATAAATTAAAATTTTTTCTTGTAGAATGCATTCACTAATCTTTTATTAAAGAAGACCACCCTACAAATAGCCTAGGTATATCATTCCAAACTGAAAATAATAATGTAGAAATGTAAAATTTCTAATTTTATTCTATTACATTGACCAAATATTTGGATACCAACACAATGTATTTACAACCTTACCAACTAAATCCTACCAACAGTTGGAGGCGTTGTCCAAATATGCATATACCTACCAATTACAACAGTACATTTTCCAAATAGTAACTTACACGCTACCAAAATAAAAATTGTTTATATTTAAAGGATTACTATTTATTAAATACATGAAGAATCAACCAATCAAAAGTAATGTTACATACGCACTCTTCTAATTACCATATTTTAATAATGACTTATAGTGACATAATGTTTGTTACACAATGTTGGCCCAATATTACAAAGTATCCATCAAAAGCTGTTTCTGTTTGGTTTTCAGCGCTGTCACAACACACAAATGAGAAACCAGAGTTGAAGGAAAAATTACATGTTGATTTTTAACTTGTCCTCAAGTGAATTCGCCAAATATCCAGATCTCTAGTTATGGTCGATGATAACAATTCGCCATGCAATTAGATCATCCCTTTCGCAGTCGACTTTCAGTGCGGAACAGACTCTTAAAAATCGTCATCAGCATTACCGTCTGGTGGAGCGGCGTGTTGATGGCGGCGCACAGCTCCTCATTGCTGTCCAGCTCTAGCTGTTGTCGCTCCCAGGCGGCAATCTGGAGAGAGAGCTGCTCCTTGGACCTTCCCAGCCATTAGTGAGACAGCTCCAGCTCCAGCCGCTCCTTCTCACGTGTCACCTCCTCAAGCTCGGCGCGCACAGCCATCTTCGCGGCGCCCACCTGGAAGGACCTCGTCATCTCCGACAGCAGGAGGCCCCTATGCAAGCAGAGGTCCTCCACCTCTTCCCGGGTCATGCGCTGTTCCTCCTCTAGTTGGCCGATCGAGTCCTTGAGGTTCAGGACATCTTGGACTTGTGATTGCCGCACTTCTGCGAATTTCTTTGTCGCTCGGGCCAGCATGTCCCACAAGTGGGAGTTCTCACGCTCCAAGTTCCAGGTCGCTTCTTGCATGACCTGCAACAGCCATACACTTAGTTAGAGGCAATACATATAAGTCTCACTTGATTATACCCCAATGGTCACCGTAGGCACTTTGGCCAATTGCTAACTTCTTACATGGGATTTAAAAAGGAAAATATCTAAATAAATATAAAATATCATAGTTTTTAATTTATACCAAAAAACTTAATAAAATATATATGTTTAAAATAATGCATTTCATACAGAAATTTTTTATTTCATATTTTATTTTAATGATATTTCTAATATTCTTTTAATTTATCTTTTGCCTGTAAGCAGGCAGTACGATGTTAAATGTATATGCTTCAAAAGCTAACCTACAGCTGAAAACAAATTTAAAAATAAATAAGATAATAAAAATGCTTTATATAAAAACGATTGTATAATCACTTTAGTTTGCATGATAGGATTCCAGCTTAAATGCCATACTAGAACCTCAGAGGTACAGCAACGCAATTTCTGTGCTCTCAGATACGAAATAAATATGTGTAAAGAGGGAATAGTTCTACGACAAAATTTAACATGATGAAGATGAATCTTTATGTAAGCGGTTTTTGTTATTGTTTTTTATGTGTACTCAAATTATAATACCAAAAAATATTGCACGTATTAATTAAAAAAATAACGTGTCTCTATAGTTCTGGTTTAGGATTACAATAGTACTCATTTTTGTCGATATCTCNGTTATTGTTTTTTATGTGTACTCAAATTATAATACCAAAAAATAAATATTGCACGTATAAGTAAATCAAGATAATAATTTCGTATTAATTAAAAAAATAACGTGTCTCTATAGTTCTGGTTTAGGATTACAATAGTACTCATTTTTGTCGATATCTNCGTATTAATTAAAAAAATAACGTGTCTCTATAGTTCTGGTTTAGGATTACAATAGTACTCATTTTTGTCGATATCTCATAATTTTCCCTGTATACACTTCCAGAAGCAAAATTTAAAAGATTAAGGTCGGGTGAACTTGGTGGCCGAAACTGATACATTTACACTTATCCAATGCCCAAGATGAAATTTGTTGTGGTATTCTTCAACTGACTGAGCGAAACGTGTAGGGGTCATATCATTTAAGAAATTACGATATCATATTGAGAAAGGAGCACACTTACAGTACCCAGAAAATTTAATTTACAGCGAGCAGTTCAGAAATATTAGTACTCAATATAAATGTGCCAATAAAAAGTTTATTGGCCATACCATACCACCCTCTTATTAAGAAATAGTGCTTAAATTGGAATTCAAAATAACATTACCTAAGAAATTTCGTCTGCAGGTAGGTAAAAAATGCGCGAGGTATTTATTTGCCTTTTGTTTAATATCTATGTCGACCATTATTTCCAGGAGTTTAATTATCCCAAGATAATGAATACTCTACTCTGTTGCCATTGGTATGGAGATTCTCCTGGGGATTTCTTTGTACTTGCAACTAAGTTATTTCATTACGTTCTTCACCAATAACTTTTTTAATTATAAAACTATGATTTTCGCAAAGTATATTGTGGTTTAATCCATATAGTTACATCTGACTATTGAAGGTTTTTCATAAGACTGTAATTACAAATATTACCGCTAATCACATTTACAAATTTTATGGTGCAGTAAATAAATTAGAATTCTTAAAAACTTCTGCGGGAAAGCATAAAATAGAAAGCCTAGATGTGTTGTCACGTCTTTCGAACATCGGTACGGTAATAAATTGGATAATAATAAATCCAAAACTCACCACCCCAAATTTGAGTTGAGTTGAGAGATTTGGTCGGCTCTTAAAAACGAGGTCCAAAGAGCCGATTAGGGTGAAATAAGGTGATAATGGAGCAGCGCAGGAATGTGATGACGAGGGTAAAAAAGAGATACCAGAGAAAACCCACCAGCCAGCGGCATCGTCCGGCACGATTACCACTTGGCGAAAATACGAAGTGACCCGGCCGGGGGTAGAGCTCGGTTCTCCTGAGTGGGAGGCGAGCAGACTAATCGCTCAGCCACCGCGGCCCCACCACGGTATGCAAAGAGAAACATAGAGACCAACCAGACGTAATATGGAGTAAAGTGCGCATACCGAATGCGCTGTAATTATCTGTATCGCAACACAGAACGGAAGTTTTTCCACTATAAGTGTCAAAACCTTGATTCTTTACTTTAGGTGATCACGAGCACANTCGCAACACAGAACGGAAGTTTTTCCACTATAAGTGTCAAAACCTTGATTCTTTACTTTAGGTGATCACGAGCACAATGTTTACACGAATAAGAGCCGTATGTTTAAGTACACTTTCAACCAAGGTATAATGCAACTGCGACATAATCTAACCAAGCAATTATTATTAAAGGTCGGGTTTTTTGGAAAATCAAAACTAAACCAAAGACACATTACTGCTTGTAGTCAACACGTGGATCTGACAGTTCTTACGGCAATTCATGAGCTAACGACAAGGAGAGGCGTAGAAGACGAAAATCGGTCTACTTTAACTTTAGTCTACTATGTAAGCCGTCAATAATTACACGTTGCAATAAAAGAAAATTGAAAAATTGTGTTGCAGTGACACTGTTGCCGCGAGGTTAATTTTGGTACGCTTGCTCGATTTGATCGCTGTTCGCGGACGTTCTTTCACACTTTTNTTGCTCGATTTGATCGCTGTTCGCGGACGTTCTTTCACACTTTTTGTATCAAACCTTTGAAAAACTACCCTATGAACGACGTGCTTGGTTGTTTCTCAAGCATATGACCCAGATATCACACGCGTTATATACTTGTGTCACTATATAACTAGTCCTTTTTTCTTAAACTGGTATTTTACTAATAAATTATTACATTTATAAATGATAATATTTCATATGTAATTAATATGAATAAAAGCAGTGATAAAATAGGTGTGTTGATGACTAGTGAGATATAGCTCTTATGCAAAATATAATTATAAAGAGTGTGCACTAATGCGGTGCGTTCTCTCTTTGATATAATTTTCAAGACAATGTTAAACTTTGTTTACAAGAGAAGGAGGAATATCCTGGAAGAAGAACTGAAGCAAAGCTTAGAAAAAGTTGGAAATAACCGTGAATTTTTAATATTTATTATTTTAATAATAAGATATAAAAAATGCTCTTTAAGGTAGAATTGATGTGTTGTAGGAGTTTGTGCTTTCTTGAAATTCTAAGAATTGCAACCCATATCTAACTATCACCTCACTTAATAAATCGATGTTTTCAGTAAAATAAGATTTTCACATGATCAATAGAAATATTTTGATTCTATGCGCCATTTTATCGATGTGTTTGCACAGTGTTATCAATCATATCCAGTAGCATCCATAACTTCACATCGGAGGCGGGCAGTGCTCACAAGATGATGTAGCTAACCAAATTACATCGTTGAAATAATTTATTTCTAGTCTCAAAACGTAAACAGGTGTAATTATACAATTTAGCTGAATACAAAAATATCTGACGACCTATAAGTTAAAATTTTACATTTCTTTCAGCATAGCCTATCTCGCCATCGTCAAAACCTCTATCAAAATACGATATCGGTCATTATTTTCAAGAAGATAAAATTAATTTCCGCCTCACCAACCGAACCAGACCACGTGAAAGTCACTTCCAAGGTACAGCATAAATACAGAACCAACGCTTCCCAAGAAATATGGTTCGCTCCTGTGAGAACACGGGCTGGTAGTATCCAGCTTCGCACCTCAAACCTCTCCGTTAAACTTGATTACTAGTAGGAGCCGACACCCCGTATCCTCCTCCCCCCCCCGTAATACTGCATACGCCTTCAAACTAATAAACCTCACCAATAACGACTTCACGGGACGAAATCCCCTTTCCGTACAAATCACGATGAAGAATAGCGTCCTGCCTGCCTGCCTGCATCGCATTATAAATACGCCTCCAAGCCCGAATATGAACAGTTGTAACGAAATACTTCTAGCTTGAAAAGGGAAATTTTTTTAAATAGTATGTTAATATAATACATCCTAATTTAAAAGTAGAAGGTAAAAAATGTAGCTAATTAACGTGTTATAGTAACATCCTAATAACAATGTTATGTTCAGTTTGAATCTATTCGTGTACTTGAAAAAAAAAGTTTTTAATTAGCTGTGTTATATATTTTACTAAACATCGATACGCAAAGTAAGAAGAGTTCTCTTACACATAGACTAAATAAAATACCAAATATATATGTGACTATGATAGAGGCATATAAATGTAAATTGGGCACTTATTTAATGGTGTAGATAATTAAAAGTGATGTCGAAAATCATTTCGTTATTATAAACCGTCGGCGTTGATGCCGCGAACTTCAAATGTTTTCCTAACCTAATATTAAAAGGATAGGGTTCCAAATTTTGAATGTAATAATTTTATTTGAACTTCTCCAAGCCTTTAAGTAAAAAATATTATGATAATAGAGGTAAATTGTCGTACTTGAAAATTAGACGCTGGCATTTATTTAAAACCTATCGTTAATATCGTCATTATGATAATAACAAGAAGCCATAATGATAAAAAAAGAAGACGGCATAAATACAATTCAAAGTAGGCCATTAAAAAAAAGTTTAATAATATTTAAAAAATTTAAGCATGAAAGCTGGCCCGCAACGTGAACATTCTTTGCCAGTAAACATCGATTTAATGTGTAACCTACCCCAGAACATGGAATTCTCTAAGTAGTTAGAACAGAGTAAATTTAAATCTGTAGTATCCTTTAATGTTTAGGGCTACATAGAAACCGTAAGGATATAACGAATTAAAGTAGATTCATTATTTAATATCTTGCTCTTATTTATTACCGGGTTGCTGGACGTACTCCACAAGAAATGATCTTCTGTTAAAATCAGATGAACACAATTCTGATGTTGCTAACATCGTTACTTTCGGAACTCGAAGTTCTGAGTCACATTCCGTATATGCAAGAGAACAGTGTGCCACATTTAGTTATAAAACTGGACTAGTTTTGCTTTAAATCCACGCCTCGATTAGCAGCTGGAATAAAAGTAGAAAGGGTAACATATCCACTTGAAAAAAATTTGTTTACTGTTGCGTGAAACATCATCACTCTCTGAAGTTCCACTTCACTGCATCCTAAACATTTTATCTCGAGGAATGTTAGAGGAGTGTTTGTTATCCATGGCTTAAACAGTCATCCTGGAATACGATATCATCCTACCGAAACATTATTTTGGAGAATACTCTATGTTGTAACTCTTCAAAAGTTTGTTCGGGTCGAATATATCCTACTGCCAAGAAGTTTTACAATTCGTCAATAAATAAATTTAAATTTATCTTAAACGAAACATTAGGATAAAGTAGAAAATTACATAAATCATAAAAACAAATTAAAGAACTCTGACACCTTCAAGTAAAACAATTTGCCCTTTTTATAGTTAATATAAAATATATCAAGCTCCTAGATCCGCAGCTGGTATAAATCAATGAGTTAAGTAAGCAGATCTGATAAAAGGTCTCTGATCTTATCTTCGATATAACGCCTTGTAAGCGTTATTAAAGAAAACNTTAAGTAAGCAGATCTGATAAAAGGTCTCTGATCTTATCTTCGATATAACGCCTTGTAAGCGTTATTAAAGAAAACATTTCATCACGATTTCAACTTTCATGTTTCAATTAGTGAGTTCAAGGTTCATTGGAGTCATCGAAAGAGAATCATCAATGGACACAACAAGAGACTTCCGTTGGTAGGTTTGAGGAAAATGTAAATGTAATAAAATATTACGAATTTCCCGACCACAGCAATTCCAAAAGATTAAATTTTTTTCTCATTTATCTATAACACTTAAGAACTAAAATGATAAAACAAGGAATCTTCAGGTTTTCACAATCAATGTACATGTGATATTTCAGATTTCCTATATATTATTACAACTTATTAAAAAAATTTACTATATTCTTAGTTTTTTTGTTATTAACTAGCTGACCCGGCAAACGTTGTTTTGCCATAAAAAGTATTTCTAGTGATTATAGTATTAGAAAAAAATAACTATAACTTATTGTAAATGTGTGAGGATGTGGTATATTAGTGGAAGAGGCATGGAGCTCTGTGGACGATGACGGAATATAAAATTAGATAATTTAATAAATATTAATAAAATGGAAATACAAACAATTACAGCTTTGCGATCAATAATAAAGTTAATTAAGAAGTACACTTAATTATTGAAAATATAATTGTAAACACGTCACTACTACGATCTGAGCACAAATGAATAAGAGAAAGGTTATTGTGTGAGAGAAAGTGGAGACCGGCTACTCCGTGCTGTGTCACTGGGAGACACCTGGTGGGAATAAATTGTAACCTAGATCGATAAATGATCGATGATAATTGATCAGTTATCGACCTAGGGTAAAATTTATTAAATTACTAATATCGCTATAAAAAAATAAGGGTTGGTGGTAGAAGGGTGAAAATTTAGGAGGGTATGTATTTTTTGATGCCACATCATAAAAAAATAAAAAATAAAAATTTTGTTCAAACAATAAAAAAAATTGTTTGGGGGTGGCCACCCTTATTACTTAGGGGTGTAAAAATTAGACATAAATCTATTCTCAGACCTACCGAGTACACATAAAAAATTTCATAAAAATCGGTCCAGCCGTTTCGGAGGAGTTCAGTGACTAACACTGTGACGGGAGAATTTTATATATTAGATAATGCCAGGTTAATATGTTCTCATAATTATTTAAATTCAAGATGCAATGCCAGTAACTACTGAAAAGCACAAAAAATATCCTTTTCTTGAAGAGTTTATCAGCCCAGGCAGCCAATCGCAGTGCAGTGCTTCAGATAAAAATACTTGATTTAAAACTGTTCCTTATTTTTAAGTGTATCGTCTGCCCAGAACCACAAACGACGTGTAGATCTCCAATTATATAGCTTTTATTTAAGAATTATTTAGTTTTTTTGTTAAGCGATGACTGTTTACGAATACCGTTTTAGACATTTTTTACATGAGAATAATATTTTCCTTTACTATTTCTGCGTCAAGTGCTTTTTTTTTTTTTTAAGTGTAATGGGGATATACAATAGTCCAGCTTCGGTTACCAAGTTTTTTGAAGTCCTGCTAAGTTCTACTTTCAGGTTATTCCTTCGTTTCATGCAGACAAAGCGTAAACAAGTTTAGGAAATTACACCAAAGGGAACGCACCGCATTCGTGCGAACTCACTTACAAGGGGCCACAGTGGTGTAGTGGTCTGACTACTTCTCTCACCTAGGCGAACCGGGTTCGATTCCCGGAAGACTCACTCCCGGATTTTAGCATGTGGGAATCGTGGCGGACGATGGCGCTGGTCGGCGAGTTTCCTCGGGGATCTCCCGTTTCTCCCGCCCCCTCATTCCGNATCGAGTTTCCTCGGGATCTCCCGTTTCTCCCGCCCCCTCATTCTGCCGCTGCTCCATTTCCACATCATTCTCCCTCATCGGCTCTCAGACGCTCGATGTTAAGAGTCACCCAAATCTCTCCACATAGTTTTATTATATTTTTCTTGATGATTATTTCCTTCTTGGCATTACCAACACCTATATTCTGTCTGCATTCGTTCATACTTATTATAAATTAAATATTATTTAATTAAAATTTAATTGAAACTTTAATTCAATAAAAAAATTATCTTTAAGCTGACAAAAGCATAACATTTTTCATGTTAAATGACAGAATAAGAATGCAACCAAACACACCATACTTGGCGTTATTTTTTAAATATTTGATTCAAAAAATTTAATAAAACCGCGAATAGACTCTAATATGAGTTTATCGCAGTAATTTTTATGTATGAAACTTCCGGTACACTCTACTTAACATGGCATCCGGACATACATTTGCCTTTAATTTTACACCATAAACTAATATGGTGAACACTGACTGCACAATAGTTCTGTGCCTTGCACGTAAATGCTACCAGAGATTCTATAAGTGTATCCAGCTCGCCCTTACCACCTTAACGCTTCCAGGCCTCGTGCAAGTCGAGTGGAGAGGAGAAGTCTGGGCGGATCTTAACATCGAGGTCTTGAGAGCCGATCAGAGTAAAGCTAGGTGAGTATGGAGCAGCGCTGAAATGCAAGGCTGGGAAAAAACGGGAATCCCAGAGAAAACCCGCCAACCAGCGGTATCGTCCGGAACGTTTCCCACAATTGAAAATCCGGGAGCGAAACCGCCGGTAATCTAACTCGGTTCGCCTAGGTGGGAGACGAGTAGTCTGTCCACTACACCACCGCGGACTCCTCGAGCAAGCTTAATACTTCCAGCCAGACAGTACCCTTAAATGGCGTCTGCTTGTGAAAACTCTAAGAAACTTTACAAGTATGTATACAAAATTATATTATTCTCTGAAATTTATTCGAGGCATATATTGCTAAAAGAGACGTTTTTGCCATCATTTTTGGTTTGAAAAATGCAGTAAATAATTTTTGTTAAGTTGTATAGTATATCACAACATTTTTTTTATCTATATCTATGAGCCAGGTAATGTTACAATTGCCATGAAGAGTCCGTGCGAAACTCGAAGGAAAAAAACCGAAGGCCAGTTGAGTGGCTTTAGGTAAGAGACAATGCGGCATGTGAAGTGTGTGCCTGATTGTTCCTTAAGGAATCTATGCTTCTAGGTATCTTACTGGCTAAACATATATAGCCAGAAGCATACATACTTAGTGTGGTAATGCCATTGTAGAGTGTTTTTAGAAAAAGGTGACTTTAGAAGGTAATTTACGTCGTAAAAAAAAAAAAAAAAAAAAATATATATATATATATACTGTTTAGGAGATCCAGCGAACTGAATTTTTATTCAGTCTCTATTATTGAAAACAAATCTAAACTAATTAATTCTTGTATTTTATAGACGGCTGTCCTGTTTTGTTCCGTATAAATTATGCCAGTTATATGATAATGTCTCTGCTGATATTCCAAACATCTTTTAAATATTAAATAATCCTCGTTTCCAGATTATCTCTTGCACAAACCGGTAATCCATGCATTTGAAGGGAATACTAGTTTGGTCCTTGTAGTAAATGCACCGAACACTGCAAACATTACGTTAATTTAAGAAATTTTCATTAAAATTTTAAAATGTATTTCTTAGGCCAAATGAGGATAGCTGTATAATTGAATATGATAACTAAGGCGACATTGTGTTGCCATCCAAAGAACCGAACATTTGCAAACACTAAGTGAGTTCCCTAAGAAGGCCGAACATATGCACCACTCCGGTGTATAGTCTGCTCACGGTATGTTCATACTTTACACCCGTGTGTTATGTTTTGTGTTGTTTCATAAATATGGCGTATCTTAAGCGTTTTATCCTTGTTTTGGTATAACAGTATCTTATTGTTAACTAGCAGAACTGCCCGGCTTTGCCCGGGTATAATAGGAAAACCTGCGATATTCTCTAAGATATTCATTGTAATGATATGAAGTAGAGGACAAATTCGAACCTAACTAAGTGCTTAAGATAACTAACACATGTAATTGTATGAGGATTAATGCTATGTTGGCAAAAACGACTTCACAAGTGAGCCATTATTTTTTATCAAACTTTGAAAGAAGCCAATGGTTACAGTGAGTCATACTTACAAGATAAGCATATGCTATCGCGAACTTTTCAGTATAACTTTTTGAGAGCTACAATTCGAAAGCACATTTATTTTATGTATTTCTTATAGTTTAGTCAGCGCAAGCTATGTAAGCACCCTAAAAGCAGTTTTTTTTACGACAAACGTCGACATTTCTCACAATCCTATCATTAAATATAAATGTGCAGGTTGAGCATAAAAGAATACCACAACTTTGAATGTCTATAATATCAAAACCAAACCTGCATAACAAAATTTTGTAATATTCTGAATGAACGACAAATCAATAAAATGCGAGAGTTTAATTTTTTATACATTAAGTATTGATGTCCAATTTCTTGGATTTGTTTTTCACTACGATGACTTTGAACTTCATCTGAAGGTTTTTTTTTTTTCNGTATTGATGTCCAATTTCTTGGATTTGTTTTTCACTACGATGACTTTGAACTTCATCTGAAGGTTTTTTTTTTTTTCATTTTACCACACTGTTGCAAATCACCCAATTTGACTCTCCTAACTTAAATGTGAACACAGCTANTTTTTTTTTTTTCATTTTACCACACTGTTGCAAATCACCCAATTTGACTCTCCTAACTTAAATGTGAACACAGCTACGATTTCATAAAATCGGAGTTACCGCAAAGTTGGCATGACGAGCCCCATATAACGTGGAGTGTGTGTTGGCGCTGAAGGTCGCACTTACGTCCGCACTGGCGGGCACCAGCTCCGCATTCTGACGTCGCTGATGGACTGCATCTCGTGGTTGGTCGCTCGTCAGCAGTCTCGAGTCCCTGGGTACAGACCGCCCTCTGCCACTCTTGTAGCTGCCTTGTCCAGTCATGCCACTTAACAATTGTCTCGAGTAGATATCGCACTTCACCTGCACCCAACACAAAACTTAAAATTTTGGCCACACAAAGAAAGAATTTCAGTTAAATATTTTTGTCTTATGCTAATGACATCAAAAAATGATATGATTTGTACCCAAAAATGAAAATAATGCAAAATTATCTAATTTAGTATGAACAAACATATAAATAAAAATTTCTCGTAAATTGCAGGGTTAATGTTTGTGAAATAATTTTACAAGTTATCCCCCTCCTCCCCCTTACATGATGCTTTCGTCAATCTACTGCGCAAAAAAAATATAGGACCTGATTTTCTGCACTGGAACGCTCTAAAGAATGCCTGGGGCATAAAATAAACATCAATTTGACCGAAGTCTACAGCAGGTTTGTAAACAAGAGGTTATAAGGAAATAATATGACAAAATCATGTTTCTATAGAAGCGGCGATTGTGAGCGTAAAAAATATTTTTGTCGTCGTAAATTTTTACGTTATAGTTTGGTACAAAATTTTTGCTATTGAAGTATGTAGACATAAATATAACCTAAAAGTGCAGTAGAGAGGTTTGGGCGGCTCTTAACAAGAATGAGGCAGCCCCGGAATGCAAGAGATGGGGAAACGTGAGATCACTGAGAAAACCCGCCGACCAGCGGCCTCGTCCGTCACGATTCCCACGTGCGAACCCGGGAGTGACCCGGCCGGGTATCGAACCCGGTTTGCCTTGGATGGAAGTCAGAGCCCTGGCCGCTACGTCGCGTCACTGCGGTCTCTATTTGAATTATGCGATTACAGCCACCTCAGTTAGGTTAATAAAATTGCATACTTAATAATTACTGCATTTTGCTATTCGGGCCTTCCAACAATCTTGATATATGAAGGCGATTGTAATTAAGTGCATCAGCATTGACATGCGTGCAAGAGGAATGGAAAACCAGTTGGGAATAACCACTTCCAGTGCAACTTACTGAAGTCGAACTTACGACCTCCAATACGCGAGTCAAACAATGCAACCCAAGACAAACCGCAATCAGCAAAATACGAAAAAAATAACCAAACGGTTAAAATATGTGAATTATTGGCTGAACCCTTGAAAACATAAATTTGTAAGTAATAGGTAGAAAATGTATACTGCCACGTGTAAATTATTANTTATTGGCTGAACCCTTGAAAACATAAATTTGTAAGTAATAGGTAGAAAATGTATACTGCCACGTGTAAATTATTTTTTTTTTATTTCAAATGTTGAATGTGACATAAATCACGAGATCAGAAATCATTATTTCATGAACCATCGTGAAAATTTCTGTAGGTTTTNTTATTGGCTGAACCCTTGAAAACATAAATTTGTAAGTAATAGGTAGAAAATGTATACTGCCACGTGTAAATTATTATTTTTTTATTTCAAATGTTGAATGTGACAGAAATCACGAGATCAGAAATCATTATTTCATGAACCATCGTGAAAATTTCTGTAGGTTTTCATAACAATCAACAAATNTCACGAGATCAGAAATCATTATTTCATGAACCATCGTGAAAATTTCTGTAGGTTTTCATAACAATCAACAAATTTTTATTTTCTACATTTTTGTGGATCAATTAACTACATGTACATTTCGCGTCTCAGTGTATTGAGATAAGAAAGTAAATATGTTGTCACGGTGTATATATATAGTGCATATTTTTGGTCTCACGAGAAAAGAAACCATATTTTCCATTCTGTAGATAGACGAGATGTGTAACTTCCAGTATGATGTACTTGAAGTTAGATACGTTCTCTCGAAAGGCAACTTCTGCTGTTGCATATAAATTAGTGTTATTAGATGTAAGGTGCTGACCAAATCTGCAATATAAATGCTGTGACATATTCCATTTTCATCTTTCCCAAGGCCTGGTATAACGTGAATAAATACGATCGTTTTGGAATTTTCATTCCTATGTTGTTCACGCTAACGTTTATAAACTACCAGTAACATTTTCCAGCACTCTGGTTATAAACTAAAACCCGCACAACATTATGATTTATGCATGTATATTATCAAAAATTGCAGAAAGAGACAACACGCAACGAGTGCAATATTTAAGTACTTACCGGTATTTAATATTCGGATGAAACTTATAAATTTCCACAAATTCCAGAAAATAAAATATNAATATTTAAGTACTTACCGGTATTTAATATTCGGATGAAACTTATAAATTTCCACAAATTCCAGAAAATAAAATATTAGGAGAAAACTTGTAAATTTAAACTGAGGCCACAATTAATACTAATATGTTTTGTTGTGGTAACAGAAACAAAACTCCTTTTTTGAAAAAATTATAACAATTGCCAACATGCGTGCTAAACCAACCNTTTGTTGTGGTAACAGAAACAAAACTCCTTTTTTGAAAAAATTATAACAATTGCCAACATGCGTGCTAAACCAACTTCCCTGCTCTATGCTAAGCAGTAATAAAATAATGTTAAATCTATGGGAATCAATGTATATTTTAATACCATGATTTNCGATCGTTTTGGAATTTTCATTCCTATGTTGTTCACGCTAACGTTTATAAACTACCAGTAACATTTTCCAGCACTTTGATTATAAACTAAAACCCACACACCATTATGATTTATGCATGTATAATATCAAAAANAGCACTTTGATTATAAACTAAAACCCACACACCATTATGATTTATGCATGTATAATATCAAAAATGCAGAAAGACACAACACGCAACATGTGTAATATTTAAGTACTTACCGGTATTTAATATTCGGATGAAACTTATAAATTTCTACTAATGCCAGAAAATAAAATATTTGGAGGAAACTTATAAATTTAAACTGAAGCCACTAATAATACGGATATGTTTTGCTGTGGTAATAGAAACAATACTCTTTTATTGAAAAAATAATAACAATTGCCGACATGCGTGCTAAACCAACCTNATGCGTGCTAAACCAACTTCCCTGCTCTATGCTAAGCAGTAATAAAATAATGTTAAATCTATGGGAATCAATGTATATTTTAATACCATGATTTTTATTTAATCTGCTTGATTTAAATATTAATTTGAAATTTGTTAACATAACAATTTAAAGCCTATTATTTCTTTATTACGACGTAAATTCTCTGTAATCAAAATAAACATGTTGTAGTATTAGAACTCTTAACAATTTAAAAGTGTGTTTTAGTTGACGAAGGCGCTGCAACACAGAAATAATAACTATTGGAGTACGCATGCAAGTTGCGCAGTAGCCATCTTGAATCACAACCCTGACCTGCTTTCTCCCCATAGAAATGTCAGTACCAATTTATTATAATTAGTGGAGAGATTTGGGATGATCTTAACAGCGAGGTCTTGATGGTGAAACGTGGTGAGTAGTGAGCAGCGATGGAATGCAAAAGCGGGGGCAACGGGAGATCTCTGAGAAAACCCGCCGACAAGTGGCATCGTCTGGCACGATGCCGCCGGGAATCGAAGCTGGTTTTAGTTGGAAGGCGAGTAGTCTGACCACTACACCACCGCGTTTCCTCATATGGGTGTCTTAATATGCCAGGACTTGAACACTACTTTTGAACAAACTTTAATGTAAACGCAATTTCACGGTATTTCCACACTTTTTAAAACAAACTTTTAAAAAGCTACTCAGGTTTATCCTTTTTTTAATTTAAATATTTGATGATGTCACATCCACTATATTGTGACTTAGACCGTTGTCCGTCATCTTAATAGCCAGTAAATCGCCATATTTTTCCTTCCGCCATCTTTGATGATGTAACAGCTACCATCCAACAGATTGGTATGTGAAGCCGGCAGCTATTGGTCGGTGCAGTTGGCCAACTTGGTAGCAATCACAGCCACCCTATTACTCCCCTTCGTTCGACACCGCAATCTAATTTCCAGAAGTTCTTTCATTGCCTCGTAGGGGTGCTGGTATCGCTTTCGCTAGACTACCACTTTAGTTCAAGAGTTAGCGATGTTATTTTATTTCGGAGCTCAAAATGTAGTCTGGAGAAGTGCAGGCATGAACTGCCGAACTTTGGGTCGGCATTCAGACGCCTCAGTCCCCTCGGGTATGTGGACATGTACTGAGATTGGGTTTAAAAGAAGTAATAGCGTGTGTGTGTGGGGCACGACTAAATATTTTGTTATTATTATAATGCACAGTAATAATTTTTTATACAATTTTCTTTTTACTATCCCAGACTTATATAAACCAGAAATAATAATTGTTTCATATAGTAAAAATTATTTTTTAAGAATATATATATTAATATTTATTTATATATATATCTATATATAATTATTTGCTTTTTTTATATTCTGAAAATGTGTACCTCAGAAATAAAACACATTTGTATTAGATTTTTTATGCATTCTGGTTACTGGAGTTAAGATTGCAAGCATACTTGGACAGGAAGGGCAGTGAACCCTGACAAAGTTTTAAAAAATCTGTGATTCCATCGCAAAAGCTGTGTTAGCAATTTCACAAGCCTGCATCTGCATGGTATCAAGTAACTACACACGTGCATATGTACGTGCTTCCACGTCGTTTTTCAAATCTACATGTGGTCAGATAGCATAAGTCAGCATCTCCATGCGGCAGGCGATACCTGTATGGCACCGTAAGGGAAGGGAAGCCAATCCCCTTGATCGCATGTCTGAGATTTTCGTCACCGCGCGAAAATTAATAGAAGCAGGAGAAGGGTAGGACAGAATAGTATATAAGACCAAGTCTCCGCTCTTTGCCATCTTTCCCTGATGACTCTTGGATTGCGTGTCGAGAGCAACGGACGTGGAGTAGCGGCCCCGCCTCTCCTTAGACACGACTTAACTTAGCTGTGCTGCTCGCGGCACACACCATGGGCACTGTGGTCTGCCAGGAAACTGGTCATCTTGAGCCTAACCCCTAGTGGATCAGCGGCCACAGTGCACTGCACCGAATATAATTATTAGGCACACTGTTGAGTAATATTACACACACCCCAGGAATTTCTGGAAATTCCTCTCCTCACCCCCCTAATCAACACACCTGTGGCAAGGAGCTGGTCGGTGTTGCGATGAATGCTGGCCGCCCGACCCTTCTGCCCGGCGTTACAGTAACGCTTGGGGACAGTACTACATTACCTGCGGCTGCAGCAACACAATATTTATCACCTCAAGTGATAAACGAAATTAACCAAAAAGTTCTGGAAAACAACAGGCAAACAGAAATGGAAACAGAAAACTCGGAACTGTATGAACAAAGACACCAACCAAGTCAGAATATACCCATGGCGACAACAAGCGCCCCAGCCAAACGCCGTCATGGCGCTACAACCAATCCCGGNCCAAAAAGTTCTGGAAAACAACAGGCAAACAGAAATGGAAACAGAAAACTCGGAACTGTATGAACAAAGACACCAACCAAGTCAGAATATACCCATGGCGACAACAAGCGCCCCAGCTAAACGCCGTCATGGCGCTACAACCAATCCCGGTTTCAAACCGGTTCAGCCCACTGCTGGAAATGCCAGACGAGATTTCTCCACCAACTTGAGGCCCCTCAGGCACTCCACCAACGAGCACACAGCCGCGTGTTGTTGAAAACAAAGGAAATTAAACAAAAATACAGGATTGTAGTTCCCGAAATCGAAAGCTACAGATCATTCTTGCAACTGATAGGGCAAACTTCCAAAACCAGATTCACTCTGTCCATAACCCGTGACGGGTGAAAAATACACATTTTAAAATCCCATCACCAACTTTTCATGAAGGCACACAACTTACTGAAAGCCAATCCCATTCATTTTTATACAATCTGTGCTGCTTCACACCAACCACAAGTGGTATTTGACCTTCCGTCAACCATTAGTGCACTACAGTTACACACCGAGCTCTCCGACGGCGGCTATGAAATAAAAAACAAAACCTAATTTTGCAAAAATATTTCAGATTCCAGCGATCCCACAAACACGAACAAGCACAAGCTGCAGCCGCAAAACTACTTCTGCGTGATGGCCGCGCATAACGAGAACTTCCTGCATCTAATCTCAATAACTAGACTAAATATGACTGTGGCGAATTCCCGTCTCCACAGGAAAAGGCCGCAAGACATCTCCAGATGCAGCAGCTGCTCGGGATTAGGTCACACCCACAATTACTGTAGCATGAAAACTGTCTGCCCACAATTCGCGGGGCCACACAACATAGGCATCTGTCCACACCTCGCAGAAACACCGGTTTGTTTCGACTGTCAAGGCCCACACCAATCAAAATCAAAACTCTGCCCCAAATTTTTGGAGGAGGAACAAATACGCCTAAATTAAGGCCGAAAATCTCAAAGCGCAGCAGTAAAAACTCACCAAGCCAGTTTCAGCGCCAGCTATAAACCTGGCGAAGTATCAAAAAATTAATGTCGCACAAAACCTGCCTTGAAACCTATCGTACGCACTGGCGTCGATAGGCGTTCAAAGGCAGTTACAGTCCCCACTTTACCCCTAGACGCGCCCAGCAAGCTTCAAAACCAATCGTTCCACACCCCAGAGTGTGCCAGGAGGACTTGCAGAGACACTCCAAGACATGAACTCGCTAATGCGGTTCTTGTCGGAATGTAACTTCTCAGTCATTATGGCACACTTCCGCACCTGCATGGCAAAATGCCAATCTGTAACAAACCAGCAGGAAAAATCGTAGCCACTCCTGGAAACACTCAGAAATTTTTTTGAATTTAAATAATTTAACCTATCCTTTATAACGCCGTTCCGGAAATTCCTGTTTCTTTAAACATTAACATAAACTCTGACGAGTGAAATATACGCGAATTTAAACAATACAAACTGATCGCAGCACTGTCTGTTATAATTAACTAACCCTAACTGCACTTTGCAGACAAGTTAAATCCCAACTATGAAAGTAAGACCCGTGAATTTCTTCAATTATCAAAAAACTTTAAAATAATTGCTTTTAAATTCTTTTTAAAGACTTCAAATATTCAATAATATACTGGAAATATTTCCAGATTTTTAAATCACTTTAAACCTATAAATGATACACAAAACTAAAATCAAAGAACCTTCTCACTATATATATATATATATATATATATATATATATATAAACTAAGTGGCCAAATTATTATGGCCTCCCCTTCAATACAATGTTGCACCACCTTTTGCCCTTGATACTGCATGTATTCTTCTTGGCATGGACTCTATGAGATGTAGGTAGGTGGTATGAGGAATTTGAGACCATATCCGATAAACTGCAGTTCCCAATTCCTTAAGATTTGATGGTACTGGATCCAGCTGCCTGATGCCCCGTTCGAACTCATCCCACATATTCTAAATTGGATTGATTTCCGGTTATTGTGCAGGCCAACTAAGCAAGGTAAAGTCTCTGTCATGCCCTTCGAACTATCTGCGAACAATGCCAGCTTTATGCCTGGGAGCATTGTCCTGCTGGAAGTATCCATCCCCGGCAGGGTACACCATTATCATTACAGGATGTGCGTGATATGCTATAACACGTAAATACCCTTGGGCATTCAGAAATTAAAGGACTCATACAATGCCAAGAAAACATCCCCCAAACCACGATATTGCCTCCACCAGCTTGAAGTGTTGTGGCAATGCAGTTGGGGTCCATGCTTTCGTGCTGTATTCACCATATTCGCACCCTGTCATCTGCATGGTGTAATTGAAAACGCGATTCATCGGAACACATGACCCTTTTCCAATCATCTACTGTCTAATCCTTGTGCTCCTTTGCGAACTGGACACGTCTGCTCTTGTTCAAGGCTGACAGTAGAGGCTTTCGAACAGGTCGTTGGCTTCCATAGCCTAAACGGTGTAATATGCGGCAAACAGTTCATTCAGAGACCTTCGCAGATGCTCCTTGATTAAGATTCCCCACAATTTAACGTACTGTTGCTCTTCTGTTGGACTGGACAACTCCTGCACGTCTCCTTTCAGGTCGAGCATTCAGTAGCCTGTGACGACCACATGCCTGACGTTGAGACCCGGTTTTCTGCTTGGTGGTTCACTCTCTGTAAACTTTAATAACTGCTGCTCTCAAACACTTCACAAGTGGAGCCGTTATGCTGATACTGGTTTCGACGCTTCGAGCGCCTACAATCGTCCCGCATTCAAACTCAGTTAAATCACGTTTGTTGCCCATTTTTCCCAAGCAACACAGTGCAATTGATGCTTCACTTGTCTTGCATTCGCCTTCTAGCGGCAACAATGTGAAGTTATGGCCGACCTGCGTATAAGTGTCAAGTGGTCTTAATAATTTGGCAACTCAATATATATATATATATATATATATATATATAACAAAGTCAATCTAGTTGCTTGACAACCATAATTAAATGCTTTTAATTTTCCTGATACAAATTTTTTGACTTTAAAATGAGTTCCAGGTAAAAAAAAGATGGTGCTGCCATTTTTTGAGCGGTGGACGAAATCCCATCTTCTTCGAGACCTCTCGGCCAATCAGAGACCTCTGACCACGTGAAAAAATTCATAAGTCCTAGTTCACTTTTCAAGCTTTCTTTTAAAAAACTATGCCCTTTTCGGCGAAGTACAGTGCTAATAATTTAAATAACGGTTTTGAAACATTAAATACGCCCCCTCAGTGCCTTTACGCGAAATAAAACGCTTAAAACGAAGTTTTTAACCAACTTTTATTCACTCATTAGAGTAGCATGCACACAAGAGGAAAAAAACGTAACGTAAAAAAATTAACTGCTTAAACAGATACAACAAATGTTGCTTTTAAAACTTAAATACGGTTTCCTTACTTTATTTTAGCCAACACCACCTTCCAGTCTCGTTTTAAAAATTCCAACTACCCTCAGTAACTGGTTGGGGATCAATTTAAATATTATACTACATTCCAGACCCCGCCATCACGACGTTTTCGAGTTTTTAATAACTTTACTGGCAATTAGACTCAAATTACGATATATTTATATTACTTAAGAACCTCCGAGTCCACTCGTAGGCTTATTGGTGGCAAAGCCTTGCAATATTTTAGATTTCTGTTTTAATCAACAACTAGGTGGGAGTTTTCTACTCCCGCCTTCTAACCTTTCAGACAGGTGAAATAAGGTCCACATTTACAACGCATCTACTGGGGAAACTTGTTAGACAAAAAGTAGCTGTGGTGGGAAACTACTGCAAGCACAGTTTAATAAGGTGCAGAGGGTGGAGGGGCTTGCCTTTCCTATCCCGCTGCCAGTAAAAAATAACACCAATTGGGGGGTCGTGGTCCCTTAACGGGGCCTGTACTACACCCGCCCTAAGCTTCGGCAAAGATGAAAAGCGGCGGCCATGTTTACGAAAAATATAGGAACTAGCAGTGCCTGCTCTGATTGGCAGACCTCTCCACCGGGAGCGGGGTCTTATCTCAACACCCAGAGATGGCAGCAGTCTCCTTTTACGTGACGTTCTCGCAGAAAATTCTTTAACGAAAAAACCGCCTCCTATTTTATTTCAATTAAATAAACTAATGTTATCATAAATAACAATTTTAAAAATGCTGCAAACGTACGTTTACAGACTGTGTGTAAGACTCCGATATTTTACTAAACCTCAAGGATTGAGTATGATTGAATTACAAAACTGATCAACACCAACAACAATAAAATATAGGTATTTGTAAGTAATATCTCATGATCACAATCATTAAAATCTCAACTAATAGAGGCAACGTCTTTACCCAGACCTTACGCGAATAAACTCACGGGATTATTCAGGCTTAGAATCATCTTTAAAAAATAAAAGACTGGCGGGGGATTTTTAAATAAATTCTCGAATACTTCATAACTAAACCTGATTATTCAAAATACCGAAAGGGACAATTCTAAGTTGCAGCCTCGCTGCTACCTCCTTCCACGACCTCTGTGCAGGCAGAGTAGGAGGGAGTTTAAGTATTAATGGGAACCAGAGCTTGCTGGGGGAATCCTAGCTTGCCCTATCATCAAAGTGAGCTAGGCTCAGGAAGACAATGTTTAGGAGTGGCGGGATGAGGGAGTTAGCTTCTCTTTCCCGCCTCGTTTCAAATAAAAGACAACTGGTTGGACAAAGAATCCTCACTAGGCTTTTACTACTCCCGCGCTGAGGAGTTTGCTCCAGTGATGCAAAGCGGCGGCCAACTTAAGGAGCCGAGCTGCTGTGGAATGAACATCGTGCCCCTTTAGACCAGCGAAGGCGAATACTTCTGCGAGTGCGGCGAAACTGCAGCAGCTTCGGTTCGACGACTATTCTGCAACTCGTCGCGTCCCTAGTTGGTGGATAGGGGATCCCCAGACCCTGGGATGGCGGAGAATACTCGAATACCAGCCCACGGACCATCTGGTCGGTGCGAAATCGCTGTCGTCGTGGACGTCGGGGACCTTGGTAGCTCAGAACGAGATGGTGAAGCGCATTGTGCAGAAGGCAGTCCAACGAACATGATGAGGATGGGAATCTCGAGGTGCCACGGGCGAAGTGTAGCGAACCTCACTGCTGGAGTATGCGGGCTGATGACTGCGGATACGTGAGGAATGGATTGGAATGCGTTGTACCTCGAAATCTTCGTGATGTCAGCCTTTACTCCTGGGCCAGCCGATTCTCCATCAGGCCTGGTAAGTCCTGGATGTCCCGCCAAGCAACAGCTCACCCACGAACGATGGACTACTTTGGAGGATAGTGAGTGGGTGGCTTCCCTCCGCCTAAACCCCGGGCATAAAGACCCTGATGTCAGAGCAGAAGAGTGAAGATGGAGAAGGTGCCATGACTGAGCTGCCCAGTTCGCTGACGCACACGACGAGAAGCAGGGCGCCCTGCATTCAATAGCAGCTGTCAATATTATTGTGCTGGTTTGCCTGCACAGAAATATTTACACCAGTTCAACCTCAAGGGCACTTGTGCCCACAGCCACGACCTTTTCTCTTATAGATTTTCAACTCCACATTTAAAAGCATGGAATCCACACCTGCTGTCTCCTGTAGCATTTTCACTAATGCATGAATATGTTTCGAATTTCTTTACCGTCGGAAAGATTTTTATGGCGACTTTACCGATTTTTCCCCTCCCCTTTTTTAACTATAGCCTCAGCTATAGGAACACTAAGGGATGCTGGTTGATTGCCCAAATTGCGACCACGGCTGCTTTAATCCCTCTCTGCCTCGATGCACGCCTCCTTGGTATGAAATTCCCTCTCCCGTAGGCGTATGGGGCCTAGGTCTGAGAGGCACTTAAACTCCCGTCCCTACCTCAGACGTTCACTTAATACTTAGCATTATAGTAAATTAGAATAAATTGGCCATCTTTCTGATTTCTGCTACCAGCAACGCGACGTCTGCTATTTGTCGCCTGCGATCTCTGTATATATTCACCGCTATTTCTCTACAGTACAGAGAGTAAGTACCTACTGTTTATTTAATAACGCGAGCAGACATGAGCTGACGGCAGTGCCGACTGCAGCCTGCATTGGCATATGACGAAGGCAAGGCGAGTGTAGTAGACTTACTACGGCTAGGGGGTACAGTGCTGAAAGCATGTAATTATAACAGCCGACCGCTGTACGGAGGTGTCTCCATGGTCCAACTAGGCCTCGGATGGCTTATACACTCGCACCGCTATGCATCATTCATAAGTATTACACGTCGCGTGTTAAAAAAAAAAAGCAAATGAGATGTTGTTTATTCACATGCTGAACGAAACAGAAGCCACTCGCTAATAAGTGATAGGAATTTAGTTTTCACAGTAAATTAAAATTCGCCAATGTAATAAAGTATAATAACAATATTAATTCAGTACATATAGAAATAATTATGCGATAAGATATATATTTTTATCTTATCTTTCATAATCGAAGTGAAAAGTATAGTATATTTGCCACCGACCGTCATGTCACCCTAAGGAGCTTGGCGGTCGCCTATCCGGCAATATGGTCTCGGCTGTCACGCCACCGCTGCTGACATGCAACTGCTCAAGGCCACCGCCGCTTTGCATCGCTGGAGCAAGCTCTTCAGCTCGGTGGCTGTACAAGCCCTGGGGAGGGTTCTTGTCCACCAGTTGTCTTTCATTTGAATTACGGTGGAAAAGAGAAGCTAACCCCCTCCCGCCTTCCGCACAAATAAAATAGTCATCCATAAGCCATGCTCGCTTTGATCTTAGGGCAAGACGGGTTTCCCCGGCAAACCATGGTTCCCATTATCATTTAACCTCCCTCCGACTCTGCCTGCAGAGAGATCGTGGGAGGAGGTAGCAGTGAGGCTGCAACCTAGTATTGCCCCTTTCGGCATTTTGAATAACCAGGTTTCATTATGACTGGACGAGTATTTATAAAAATCCTCGACAAGTCTTATATTGTAAGATAGGTGATTTTAAACCTGAATAGTTACGTAAATTTATTCGCGTTAGGTCTGGGCAAAGATGTTGCATGTATTGATGTGATATGGTAATGACTGTGATCATGATGTGTTGTATATAAATACTAATATGAAAGATAGATGTTTCATCATAGTTGTATTTTTAAATTATTTCTCCATCCCTGAGGCGCTGTAAGGTACCCGAGTTCTTAGACAGGCTGGAAACGTATGTTGGCAGTCTTGGTGATATTTTTTTGTTAATGTTAATAGTAGTTTGAATTAATTAAATTATGGGGTTGTATTTCTTGAAACTAGATTTGTACACTTCGTGGGCATCACACGTGAAATTAGAGCAGGAGACAGTGCTGCCACCTCTGTGTGGGGAGTGCAATGACCACGCCCAGCCGAGAGAGAGAACGGCCAATTTAACTTTTACTTTAAAATTTGCATTGAAACCTATGGTTGCGTGGGCACCTAAGCCCCGAGGTCAATGACACATACTATCGCGGCTACACTTTTCCTCTCTTTAATAAATTTGATTATATATGTTGTGTTTTCTTCTGATTGCGCGGGTGCCTACGCCTCGTGGTTAATACTACACACACTTAAATATTGTCCTACTTCTTACACATCTTTGTCATTATCTCACGTAATATACATCAGCTGTGTGGGCGCATTAGTCCCGCAGCGAAACACCATTTCCCCACTTTGAAATACCCGTTAATTTTTCCCTATATTTTGTGGAATCGCTTCCCATTTCCTCTTCCCCTTTACGTGGGAGTTTTCACTCCCCTTCGTATCTGCCCTTAGGCGCCTACCTTTTTCCTTTATTTTTTTCCTGCATTTCCTTTCTAATTATACCTCCCGTATTCCATTGTATGGGGTTTTTGATCAATTGGTCCCCTGTTTCTTTACTAATCCCTGTTTTTGTCTTCTTATTTTTCAGTTACTGTGTCTCCATACACCAATAATTGTAGCGGCCCCTCCTCTAACAATTNCTGTTTTTGTCTTCTTATTTTTCAGTTACTGTGTCTCCATACACCAATAATTGTAGCGGCCCCTCCTCTAACAATTTTTTTTTTTACTTGCATGTTTGCAGTCAATTTGGTTGGGCCTTATAGACTCCGCACCTACTATTGTTTGTTATGAACTTAGCGAAATAAATTGACATCGTATATGATTTCATGCGTGATGTTGCGATAATGCTGTGCTTGGCCATCGGTGGTCCACACCCCTCCCTCTGTCCATCCGCAGC